>PVLA01008658.1:0-20730 GCA_004027455.1 Hydrochoerus hydrochaeris
AGAATAGAATAGTGAAACATATATATTGCCTTTTATAAGCCTCCTCCTCTGCAAAACTTTTTTGACATACTTGGATATTGGAGCTTTGTGCTAGGACTACCAGTCTCCTGCTCGGAGGTAGGATGACAGAATAAAACACAAACAAAACATATATTTTAGTTATAAAGGATACCAAGATGGTCAAAACCCAAAGATGGGCTTGGACCACAAGGCAGAGTGTCTTTGGCTTTTATTAGGTATACAGCTTGTTTGAGGATGAATTATGTAGTCAGAGTTGAAGAGTTGAGGAACAAAGCATTTTCAGAAAATCACACAGGAACAAGATCTTGGTTAACTGGTAATCTGATAGTCTGCTAATTGGGACTGCTGAGCTAGACAAAATTTGAACAAGGTCTTACAGCTGCCATGTTATCTTGCTTTGAGGTGCCAGAACTTCACAGGCTGTTTGCTAGCACCAGCTCAGGCCATTGGCTTAAAGATTAATCTGTCTTTAAGCAAGCTGAGGGTCCTGTCACAAGTCACATAGGCCTAGGATAGACTCTCAATTTATTTTTGTAGCAGTTTATTAATATTAAATTGTCTACTTGTACTGCATCAAGCTGGTCTTCAGCACTTGGACCTCTTAGTTATGCAATTTTTTTTCATCTTGATAGGGTTAAACCTATCATAAAAGATCTTTTCATACCAAAAATACATTTTTATACTTAAAACCTTTTTTATATTATGTCATATCCTATTTATTTCTTTTTATAACAAGCCTAGTAACCACTTGGATTTTAAAATGTTCCTGGTACATTTTTATCTCAGATGTTTCTGTCTGTTAGTCTGTCTGTGTATCTGAAACAAAATCTTGCTATGTAGTCCAGGATGACTTTGAACTTGTGGTGCTTTCTGCCTCAGCCTTCCAAGTGCCAGGATTACAGGGTGTGTGCCACCACACCTGGCTCTGAGGTTACATTTTAACTAGAGCTGGCTGAGTAACAGGTTATTAGCTAATTTTGAACAATACGTTATCTTAGTAACATTAAAAAGTAGAAAGAAAAAAAGTAGAAAGAAAAAGATGTTACCTTTTAAGTAGGGCCAACAGCATTTTTAGACTACATTACTTCAGATGATGGATTATCTTAGTATAAGCAGAAGATAACAAAAGAGCAAGTTAACCTTATAATTGTAGTTTAAGAATTACCCCAAAGCTCCTTACAAGAAGTATTTTTAGGAAGGCTTATTTTCTGGTTTGGCATTGATACTTTGTTGTATCCCAGTTCTTTTTTTCTCTTCTGTAGTCACTTGGCATGGGCTTGGAGTTTAGTCTCTGTTGTTGCTGTGAGGAGAGGGCACATGGTGGCCACTGTAATCTTCTACAGATCAGTTTTTTAAAAAATCATACTGTTTGCTAGCAATATTTCTCCTAATCTTTGGGGTCAGGGGCTCTGGGGAAAACTGGAGAAGCCACCCATCAGGGAGAAAATTGAAACAAAGTGGTGCAGGCAGTTGCTTTTTCAGCAAAGGGAGTTTTGTCCCATAGTTCCCCATGTCCCAGGTTGATTATTATAAATACAGACTCACAAGCACACAGGAGACATTTAAGGTAATTACCTTAAAAACAGTGTATTTTTATGTTTTGGCCAAGTTGGACTATAACAATACTTTTAGTTTAGTTTTAAGTAGACCAGTCAGTTGAAATTCTCCCTAGGCTATACCATACCATAGTACTTTTTTTTTTTTTTCTTATAAGATAGAGTCCTTCTATGTAGTTCAGGCTGGCCTTGAACTCACTATGAGCCCTGGTTGACTTTTAACTCAAGGCAATCCTCCTGTCTCAGGCCCCTGAATGCTGGGATTATAGGTGTGCATCATCATACCTAGCTGGGTACCATAGTATTTTAATAGTGTAGAATTATACCATTAAGAGTTAGGGGGATCAGAGTATGCAGGTGGGGAGAGACTAAAGGGAAGTTATCTGTAGGGGAAAGACTAGAGACCTGAGGGTGGCTGAAAACCAGGCATTTTGCTTAATTTGGAAAAGGTCAAAGAAGGACAAGGGAAAATGAATCTTAGTTACTTTCCAGATTGCTAAGAAAAAATATCTAGGACCCACCCACCTCCCCAAGTTAAAAGAAAGGTTTATTGCAACTCATAGCTTGTAGAGGTTTCAGTCCATCATCAACTGACTCCAAGGCAGGATAGCATGGCAGAGGGACATTGCAGAAGAGAAATAGTCCATGGCAGGACAGGCAGGAGACAGCAAAACACCTATGGTGGTTGTTTCATTAGACATCCCCAGAACTGTGATAACCAGTTAGCAGACTAATCCAGTACCATACATGCTTAATCCCACTATCATACCTTCAATCCACATTTACACACTGTAGATCCAGCCATCTCCATAAAACCCTATCTATGAGCACATGAGGCTTTGAGGGGACATCTAGGTACAAGCCATAACGGTGGATAATATTTTTTAAACAACCCTCCACCCTCCATCGAGGGGCCCAGCAGACCTGGCTGAGATTGTGGTTTAGGAGGGAGCTGGTTGGAGAGGAAGGAGGTGGAGGTTGAGGGGCATATGGCTGTGGGGTTTGTGGTTGGTGGGACTGAAATTAAGTTAAAGGACTGAATGTGTCAGGTCTGGGTAGATGGTCAAGTGAAGGAGAATTTGGAAAGTAGTAGATTGACAGTTGAGTGCAAAGATAAAAGAAAGCCTGCCCATGAGGAATTTTGGGTAATTTGCCATTGTGCTGGATAAGTTTTGAAGAATTTGGAAGTTGAAGGTCCCTTGTTCAGGTTATGGATGATTATGACCCAGTTTGTACTGTGATCAAAGTATGTTACAAATGAAACTCATTGTCTGTCTGTCTGTCTGTCTGTCTGTCTGTCTATCTATCCATCTATCTATCTAATCTATCTTTTAGAGATAGGGTCTCACTATGCTGTTCAGGCTGACCCTGAAATCACTTTGTAGCCCTAGCTGGCCTTGAACTCACAATGATCCTCCTGCCTCAGCCCTCTAAGTGCTGGGATTACAGTTATGTGCCTACTATATCTGGCTGAAAATCAGTTTTTTGGTTTGATATCTCCCCCTCCCAGATAAAGTGTTTTTAAGGGGACAGAACAAAGGTGAATCTTTGGGCAGTCAGAACTGCCTGTGGGGGAGTGGCTGAGACCTCTAGGTAGTCAGAAGAGAAGACAGCAGAGGCAGGAGTCCTATCTTAGGAGACTCACAATAATGGAGTCACTGCCACAAGACCACTCTTCCAGATATCCTGAGGGACCAGACCAGAGTGACAGTTCTCAGGCTGGAGACCTAGCACTAGGGTTTTTGGATGACAGGAAAATGGATAAGGTCCTCCAGAGAAGGCCTGCTGGCTTATTTGAGTTTGAAAAGATGGCTAGCATTGTGTGGAAAGACGACAACAGGAAGTGCTAGCCTTAAGGATTGGTGGCCTCACAAAGCTGTCCCTTGTTGTGGCACCCAAATGTCAGGTTTAAGACTTGCTGATGATGGATCGAGGCAGCAAAATTTTGTTATGGCAACAACATGTCAGGGGTCTGAGGCAGAGATTTCAGCTGGCTCCAGAGAGGCAGGCGGCAGCAGTTAACCCTGGGTATGAGCAGAGGTTGGAAAGTGAGGAAGTTGGAAAAAGCTGGATTTTTAAAGAATTGAAACCTACATTGAAAGTTAGATAGCCACAGAGGAGCTCTAAACTAATGCTAGGATCAAATCTAGGGGCTTGTACATGCGAGGCCAATGCTCTGTATTTTATAGCTTGAATATACCTCCAAGTTCTCCGATAATTCAAGACAAAAGACTGAGAATGTTTCCAGTTTTAGTCAAGTGTAGGTGCCTTAAACCTGGGCACATATTTATATTTCAGTCCCATCTACATTTTATTTTAGGCTTGATCCAATTAAGTATTACCACATCTGTGAAAATGTTGAAGTTTGTGGAAGTGATCTAAGAGTTTTATTTTTTATGGTGGTGCTAGGGGTTGAATTCGGAGCTTCTGTATGGTACGTACTTGAGAATATTCTTGAAGAACACAGTTCAGCTTAGTATAGGAGTGTATGACTAAAGCTGGAGGATCTCTTGAGCCCATGAGTTCAAGGCCAGTTTGGGTAACTTAGCCCTCTTTCAAAAGGGAGGGATTGTAGCTCAGTGGTACAGCTCTTGCCTAGTGTGTATGAGACCCTGGCTTCAGTCCCTAGCATTTTTTTTTCTTTTTTAATATTATTAAAGGCTTACAGAGAGTTCCTAGTCCATTAGCAGAGAAAAAAAGATGATAGATAAGTGGAGATTTTCAGTGGTCATGAGCAAATGTCCACTAAGGAACCTTTGGCTGTCCACTAGAGTTGCCTTGACCAGGAACCCTCAATAGTTCTTAGTTTCTGTTGGCCCAGATGACCAAAAGTTAGTCTCCAGAAAGGAATCCAGCCATCTGTCTGCTCAACATTCCATTGACTCCATTGGCCACTGATTTCAATGGGGATTCACCAAATAGATGCTGGAGAAACCTGTCTTCTGCTTTTAAGAGCGGCAGCTGCTTAAGAGCAATTAATTAGCTGGCAAGTAACCATTGTTCATCAAAGTTCTATAAAGGATAGTTAAAAGCCTGAGCAAGATCATTACCTAGGGCTCTGTGAATTTACAATAAAGGTTTTAAAGTCCACAACTTGAAAGTTTGGAGAGCTTCCTTATTCTAAATGTGTTTAGGTCCCATATGTGTGCTGCTTTTGGGGATAGCTTCTTCCGTTGTCACATGGAAGCTGGTTCTCCCCACAGTGTTTCAGGTTCCATCTCTAAAAGAGATGTGGCCCTAGCCGGGGATTTAGCTCAGCGGCATTAAGTGCCTGCCTTGCAAGTGTGTGGTCGTGAGTTCAATCCCCAGTGAAAAAAAAAAAAAGATGTGGCCCACAACATTAAACCAGGACATGGCTCTCATATATGTTCTCCTGGACAGGCACAATTCCGATGTCTCATAATCCCTAGCATTTCATACCAAAAAAGTTTAAAGTGGCCATTTATGCTGAGTGTTGTGATACGCACCTGTAATACTAGCACTCTGGGAGTCTGAGGCAAGAGGATTGCAAGTTTGAGTTCAATCTTGACAACTCAGCAACTTAGCAAGATCCTGTGTCAAAGTGAAAAAAGGGTTTGGGGATGTAGCTCAGTACAAAGACCCAGGGTTCAATCCTCAGTACCACTGAAAAACCCAAAAACCAAACAAAAAAACCAACAACAACAAAAAAATCCCATTTAAACAGAAAAAGTCAACTGAAAATTGGTTAGATATGTAAAGTCTTGTGTCACCCCAGGGTCACACCGCTATTCAGTAACGTAACAGGCCAGGTGCCCACTGGAATTTATGAGGAGTTGAAGGCAGTGGACATGGGCAGATTGAGAATGAACTAATTTACTTATGAACTGAAATAGATGACTTTATGTAAAAAACCAATTGATAAAAGAGAGTACTTTCCTTTTTTATTAATGTGTTTCTGTTTTAATGATACAGTAGTTGTATATATTTGCAGTGTAACATTTCAGTCCTACATGCAATGTGTAATGATCACATCAGGATAACTGCCATACCTGTCACCTCAGACAGATCATTCTTTTGTACTGTTTTTTAGTAAAAAGTTTCCTCCTGGCCAGGTGTGGTTGTGCACCCCTTTAATCCCAGCACTCAAGAGTCTAAGGCAGGAGGATTGTTGTGAGTTCGAGACCAGTCTGGGCTGCAAAATGAGCTCAAGTTCAGCTCAAACTGCATAGCAAGTCCCTGTCTCAAAAAAAGGAAAAAAAAAAATTCTTGCTACTCTTAAAACAACTCTTTGAGATTACCTTAGGTTTGCTGTTCATTCCAGTCTTTACTTTGGTTTGTGTTTCAGTAAGTTTTTGGTGTTCTCAAGTTTTATTGAAAAGGATCATTTAAAATGGACAATAAATCCAAATTCTCCATTTCTTTTTCCTCTTAGGCATGAATCCTACAAAACTCAGTACAGAGCGATGTTTGTGATGAACTGTTCCATCAACAGAGAGGAGGTTCTAAGATACAAAAACCCAGACAACAGAAAGAAAAGACGGGGCTACAAGAAGCTACGATCTAACCAGGAAGATCCTGCAGAGCAGGCGGAAGCTGAAGAAATGTACCACCCTGTCATGTGTGCAGAGTGTTCCACAGAAGTGGCTGTCTACGACAAGGACGAAGTCTTTCACTTTTTCAACGTTTTAGCAAGCCATTCCTAAATAGTGCAGTTGGCATTTTGTTGTGCAATACTGTGTAAAGGAAACTGTATGGACCAGTTACTTTCTTCCCTCCAGTTCATATTATTAAGTGATACTGAGCTATTACTTGAGGAAGCAATATTTTATCTGTATGCAAAAGAATAGTTATCAATCTTCATCTCTCCTCCCTTTTTTATTTAGCTTTATGATGCATACTGATGGGACTGATTATTCATTTCCTCTATGATGGACGTTTGGAAATAATGGAGCTTTTTATTTATTAAAGCTCTTCTAGAATTAAAATGTTGTAGTGTTCTGTTTTAGTTTCTGAGTGTCTTAGTTGATTTTCTGTTGCTGTGATAAAATATCTGATTGATATATATTTTACTTTTATTTGTAATTTTTACCATGCCTGTGTATGTTAGGGTCTGAAGATCTCAGAGATAAGCCCAGCCCCAAACACTTTACAAGCACTTTAAATTTTGGTATCTGCATTGTTTTTCACATCTAAAATTTCCCATAATAAATAGTTACAAAGTGAAAAACAACAAAATAAAACACAAAATATCTGAGGTTGGTGCTTTATAATGAAAATTTTAGTTACATCAATGTTTTTGAGGTTGAAATTCAGGTTTGGGTGACTTCTGTAAGGGTCCCCTCAGGACAGGAGTCAGAGATGGACACAGCAGTCAGGCTCACTCTTGGTTATTTTTTAATTTTTAAATTTTATTTAAGTGAGAAATGCTTTGTTTAAAGTTTGCTTTAGTCTGAAGAAAAATGTTCCTGTGTTTTCTAAGTCCCCTAAATCAAATCAACTAAGAGATAGTAAAAATCTGTGACATTAATAAGAATTACTGAAATTGCTTACTTATCTGAACAGTTGATAAACTGCTGCCAACTTTTCTTGACCCATAACACAATTAAAAAGCAGTTTATCCACTTAGTACCTTAATTAATTTTCTGTTGTAATAAAATAATTGAGACCAGGTGATTTATAAAGTTTATATGTATGTGTCTGACTCACAGTACTGAGGCTGGGAGGTCTAAAATCATGGTTAAAGGATGAGGAACTAAGGAAAGAAAGGTGCAAAAACAGTTTATGTTGATGTACGTGGAAACATATGCCATATAAACATAGTGTTTTAGTCAGCTTCCACATTGCTTGGACCCAATACCCGAACCCCACAATTTAAAGGAGTACAGGTTTAATTTAAACTAATGCTTATCTTTCTGCCTCCACCTCAACAAACCCCATATAATCACTGCTTCCAGCTCAGTTTACCTGTAGCTTGGAAAAGCCAGAAGGCAAATTGGCAGGAAGGATGTTTTCCCTTATGGAATATGAAGAAGTCCCCTTCAAGGTGTGCTGAGTCCTGATCTCTGTAGAAAGTCACTGCTGTGCTTCAGGATTTTCCTTTTACAGGTGAGAAAAGTGGGCCTCAAAGAGACAGCTTTGACCAAGGTTTGCATGGCAGAGTCTCAGTTAAAACGTAATTTCCTGACTTCCATTCTGTCTTCTGTTAGAGTAACAAGATAGCCCTAAGTTTTCTAATGTTATTTTTGGAAATAATCCATATCCATTCTTCAAAAAAGGAAAAATACAGATGCCAACAGTGCAAGTTCCTCTCAAGCTGCTACTGATGATTTGTTTTGTTGTTCCAGGAATTGAACTCAGGATCTCATGCTTACCAGGCAGGCATTGCTGCTGAGCTATATCCCCAGCCCCGCTGATGATGTTTATAATAACCTTCCTTTCCCTCACCAGAAAACAAAACAAAAAAAGACACTCTATTACTAGTTACAAGTGGATAAATAAGGTGAGCTTTTCCTGGTCCTCTTTGTACCTTGAAATTAGTCTCTTTTTCTTTATTTCCTATTATTCCCCCATAGATATCTAAGGGGCTGATCAGTCTTTGATAGTGTTTAGTAGATATCACAGCATATATATATATATATATATATATATATATATATATATATATATATATGGTATATCACACCATATATATGATGTTTGAAAAGATTCAAAAGCA
Organism: Hydrochoerus hydrochaeris; assembly: GCA_004027455.1. Classification (NCBI taxonomy): domain Eukaryota; kingdom Metazoa; phylum Chordata; class Mammalia; order Rodentia; family Hydrochaeridae; genus Hydrochoerus; species Hydrochoerus hydrochaeris. The sequence goes on from PVLA01008658.1 coordinate 8,254, forward strand.
GTTTTGCCCTGCCCTGCCCTGCCTATTATATTGGTACATTGAGTATGTTATGTGTGTTATGTACATTATGTGTGCACACTATATCATACTATATGTATAGTATACATATATGTATTATGCATGTGCAATATGTACACTGTACATATTGGATATTGTGTATTATGTACACATGGTGTACATTACATATTTATGTTGTATGGTGCACATACGATGCATGCTATGTACATTATGCATGTATCATGTTTCTATAGTTTCTACAGTATGCACAGTATAAACATTTTGTACAGTGTATACATTATGCACAGTGTGCATTATGTATGTGCATTATACACAGTGTAATGCACGTTACATACATTGTATATGTACATTGTGCACATTTGTATGTACATTATGTACATTACAATATTCAGATGAAAGAGACAAAGGAAACTTGATTACTTTGCTTTTATTTGCATAACTCTTGCATGCAGTCCTCTAAAGTATAGCAGAAATGAAACTATAGTACTATACAGTACTATCACAAAAATCACAGTACTGGGCTGTGGGTAAGTACAAAGTTTTGAGTTCAATTCCTAGTTCTAAAAAAAAGAAAAACCACAGTACTGTCTGTAGAAGCCAACCTAAGGCCTCCCTGCTGCCTGTGTTCCTCGTAAATCCAAGCAGTGGAGCATAAGTACAAACAGTTGTTAGATAGATAGGTTGTTAAATGAGGAACATTACTCTCTTAAATCTTCTAATTTATTGTTTTACTTTGTTTTGGTACAGGAGATTGAACCCAGACCCTTCACATTGGAGCTACATTTCCAGCCTTTAAAAAAACATTTTTTTTATTTTAAAGAGAATAAAACAAAAGAGGACAGATCTAAGCAGATCAGAACAGAACAATGTAAGCAACACAGCACTTCACAACAAGACAATTGGATATTAACAGTAGCTATCATAATGTCTCTTTCTTTGAAATAGTTGAGCTTAGCTTTACACACTATAGTGTCAAACATAACAAAGTAGAATAAAGAAGTCAAGAGAATGGAAGTATTCCTAGACATTCTGAACCATATAACCAAAGATGAACAATGACTACTATATTATCTCATTTTCCATAAAAATTTTGCTTTTACTGTCATACATATTAAAATCCAATAACACACAATGTGATAGAACTAATGGTAATAGAAAAACAAAAGCATGGTAGGACTTCAGAGCAAGATGATAGTAAATCAACACTGGCTACCATACTGTCTTGTCTTCAAAGTAACTATTCATATTATCACGTATATTAAGATCAAACAAAACAGAATAAAACCATTCGAACCAATGAATGAAGACATAAGACATCAAAGCAGTATAATGGTGAACCATGATTTCCATAAAATCTTCTGTACACTTACCATTTCTTACACTAGGGATACTATATGGTATTTATACATGTGAGTTTGATTTATTTCACTTATGAGTATAGATTCAAGATGCATCCATTTATTTATAAATATCTCAATGTGATCATTCTTTATAGCTGAGTAGTACTCCATTGTATAGAAGTACCACAATTTTTTTATCCATTCCTCGGTTGATGGGCACTTAGGTTGTTTCAAAGATCTGGCTATTACAAATTGTGCCGCTATAAACATCGGTGTGCATATATCACTATGGTAAAATGTTTTCAGATCTTCTGGGAATATGCCTAAGAGTGGAATAGCTGGGTCAAATGGGACCTCCATTCTCAGCTTTTTGAGGAATCTCCAGATTGACCTCCACAGTGGTTGCACCAGTCTACACTCCCACCAACAGTGCAGAAGAGTACCTCTTTCCCCACAGCCTCTCCAGCATTTGTTGGTAGTTTTGTTGATCCTGGCCATTCTTTCGGGAGTGAGATGGTATCTCAGTGTGGTTTTAATTTGCATTTCTCTAATGACCAATGATAATGAACATTTTTTCATGTATTTATTTGCCATTCGTATTTCTTGATCTGAGAACTGTGTATTCATCTTGGATGCCCATTTTTGGATTGGGTCTTTGAATTTAGGGGATCTGATTTTTTTGAATTCTTTATAAGTTCTAGGCAGAAGTCCTTTGTCTGAGGGACAGTTCACTAAGATTTTTTTTCCCAGTTCGTAGGTTTTCTTTTCACTCTGCTAGAGATTTCTTTGGACGTGGAGAAACTCTTTAATAAGATATGATCCCAGTTATTGATTCTGGGAAGAATTTCCCTTGCAGTTTGGTTCTTGTTCATGAATTCTCTACCTACCCCTATGTCTTCAAGATTTTTACCTACTTTGTCTTGCAACAGATTTAGTATTTCGGTTTTAATATTTAGATCTTTGATCCATTTGGATTTTAGTTTAGTACATGGTGATAGGCATGGGCCTAATTTTAGTTTTTGGCATATGGATAGCCAATTTTTCCAGCACCATTTATTAAAGAGACTGTCATTCTTCCAGTGAACATGCTTGGCCCCTTTATCAAAGATAAGGTGGATCTATGAGGTATGCTAGTGGTATTTTCATTGGGATTGCATTGAATGTGTATAACAATTTTGGGAGAATGGCCATTTTTACAATATTTATTCTTCCTATCCATGAACAAGGGATATCTTTCCATTTTCTGAGGTTCTCTTCAATTTCTTTTTTCAGGGTGTTATAATTTTCCCTGTACAACTCTTTTACATCTTTCATTAGATTAATTCCTAAGTATTTCATTTTTTTGGATGCTAGTGTGAAGGGAATGGCTTATTTCTCAGTGATTTTGTTGTTAGTGTATAAGAATGCCATTGATTTTTGAATTTGTATCCAGCTGTTTTGCTGAATTTATTTATTATATCTAGGAGACTTTCAATGGAGGGTTGGAGGTCTTCTATGTAGAATATCATATCATCTGCAAATAATGATAATTTAACTTCTTTTCCTATCTTTACTCCTTTTATTTCCCTCTCGTCTAATTGCTCTGGCTAGTATTTCCAGTCCTATATTGAATAGGAGCAGTGATAATGGACATCCTTATCTTGTGCCTGATTTTAAGGTAAAGGCTTTCAGGTTTTGGCCATTTAATATGACACTGGCTGTTGGTTTGTCGTAGATGGCCTTTATCATATTGCGGTAAAGACCATCTATTCCAATTCTCTGTAAGGTTTTTATCATGAATGGGTGTTGGATCTTATCAAAAGCTTTTTCTGCATCTATAGAAATGATCATGTGATTCTTGCTTTTGGCTCTATTGATGTAGTGGATTACATTTATTGATTTACGTATGTTGAACCATCCCTGCCTACCTGGGATGAATCCCACTTGGTCATGGTATATAATCTTCTTGATGATTTGCTGCATCCTGTTTGCCAATATTTTATTGAGAATTTTTGCATCTATGTTCATTACGGAGATTGGCCTGTAGTTCTCTTTTTCAGTTGGGTCTTTCTCAGGTTTTGGTACTAGAGTGATATTTGCTTCCAGGAATTACCTAGGGAGAATTGCTTCCCTTTCAATTTCATTGAAAAGTTTGAGGAGTGTTGGCATTAAGCCTTCTTTGTATTTCTTGTAGAATTCCGCAGTGAATCCATCTGGGCCTGGGCTCTTCTTTGTTGGTAGAGATTTGATTACATTTTCAATTTCATTCATAGAAATTGGGTTATTTAGCAGTTTTACATCTTCTTGATCCAACTTTGGTGGTTTGTATGTTTCTAGGAATCTGTCCATTTCTTCTGTGTCATTGAACCTATGAGAGTAGAAGTTTTCGAAATAGTTGTTGATGATCTTCTGTATTTCCACAGGGTCGGTAGTGATTTCTCCTTTTTCATTCTGTATTGTGTGAATTTGAATCTTTTCTTCCCCTTTTTAAATTAGGTTGGCTAGGGGCTTGTCAATTTTATTTATTCTTTCAAAGAACCAACTCTTTGATTCATTGATTCTTTGAATTGTTTTCTTAGTCTCTATTGCTTTAATTTCTGCTTTGATCTTTATAATTTCTTCCCTTCTTTTGTCTTTGGGTTTGGCTTGCTTTTCTTTTTCTAGATGTTTGAGGTGTAATGTCAGGTTGCATATTTGTGTTCATTCTGTTTTCCTAATGTGGGAACTCAGTACAATAAATTTTCCTCTGAGGACTGCTTTCATTGCATCCCACAGGTTCTGGTAAGTTGTATTTGTATTTTCATTTGCTTATAGACGTTGTTTAATTTCTTCTTTAATTTCCTCTGTGACCCACTGATTGGTCAAGAGTGTATTATTTAATTTCCATGTTTTTGTGTGGTTTTTGCAGTTACTTTTATCATTAATTTCCAGTTTCATGGCGCTATGATCCAATAACATGCATGGGATAATTTCAATTCTTTTGCATTTACTTAAATATGTTCTGTGGGTTAGTATATGGCCTATTTTAGAGAATGTCCCACGTACTGGTGAGAAGAATGTATATCCTGATGTTGTTGGATGGAACACTCTGTATACGTCTATCAAATCCATTTGTTCACAGGTATGATTCAGTTCTGTTATTTCTTTGCTGATTTTCTGTCTAGTTGATCTATCTCTATGTGTCAATGGTGTGTTAAAGTCCCCTGTTATAACTGTGTTATTACCTATTTGATTTTTCATTTCTGTTAATACTTGCTTTGTGTAGTTGGGTGCTCTCTGGAATTTGGTGCATATATATTTAAGATTGTTATCTCTTCCTCTTGCAGTTTTCCCCTAACTAGTATGTAGTGACCTTCTTTGTCTCTTTGGACCATTCTTGGTTTGAAGTTCACATGGTCTGCAAACAGAATAGCTACCCCCACTTTTTTTTGAGTTCCTGTTGCATGGAGTATTGTTTTCCAACCTTGACTTTCAGTCTATGAGTTTCCTTTTGGATTAGATGGGTTTCTTGTAGACAGCATATGGTTGGACATTGTTTCTTGATACATTCTGCCAGTCTGTTTCTTTTAATTGATGAATTGAGGCCATTTATATTACTGGTTATAACTGTCATATATTGGTTTGTTGTTGACATGTTATCTTTCTGATGTCGTATCTTAGCTTTCCATTCTGTTTAATTGTCTGTCTTGCTTAGTGGTTTTTTTCCTATGTGTATCTAGAATGTCTTTCGGAATTCTGTGTAGGTTTGGTTTGGTGATCATGAAGTTCTTCAGCTGTTCTTTGTCATGGAAGTATCTTATTTCTCCATCCATTTTGAAGGGCAGTTTTGCAGGGTGCATCAGTCTGGGTTGGAAGTCATTTTCTTTAAGGATCTGAAAAACTTCACTCCATGCTCTTCTTGACTCCATTGTTTGTGTTGAGAAGTCTGCCATGATTCTGATAGGCGTTCCTTTATAGGTGACCTGTTTCTTCTCTCTAATAGCTTTTAATATTCTGTTCTTATGTTGGATTTCTGGGATGGTGATAATTATATGTCTGGGTGTAGTTTTGTTTTGGTTATGGCTATTTGGAGTTCTATATGCCTCACTAATCCGTATGTCAGTTTCCATATTCATGTTTGGGAAGTTTTCAGCTATTACTTATGTAAATAGCCTCTTGATGTCTTTTGTGTTTTCCCCTTCTTTTTCTTTTATCCCTATTAATCTTATATTGTTTTTCTTTGCATCATCTTGCAGCTGTTGAATTGTTATTTCTTGATTTCTTGTTATTGTTAGAAGATCTTTCCTTGCCTGTTCACTAGCTGCAATCTTCGAGGTCTGAGATTCTATCTTCACTTTCGTTGAGGCGGTTTTTGCAACTTTCATTAGAGTTTTTGATTTCCTATATATCTCTTTGAATCTGCTTAATGCATTCTGTTTGTCTCTTAAACTGTTCATTCAGGGATTCTATCATTTAGCTTTGTTCCTCTAATTGTTTAGCTATGTCTTTGTTGGATGCATTCAGTATTTCTTTCACTACTTTTATCATTTCTTCTTTTACCTGGGAGAATATTTCTGATTTGAGTTCCCTCATAGCTTCCTGTACTTGCTTCTTTATTTCAGTTGATACCATTTCATACATTTCCAGTGTATGTGTAGTATTTTCTTCTATGTACATGGCTCCTATTTCTTGGGATGGGCTGGGGGTTTGAGATTTCATTTTGGTCTTTCGTTTTGTCATTTTCCTGTATTTCCATGTTTCCAGCAATTTTCCAAAGCTTTCCCTCGCGGCGCCATACCGGCTTGGCTCCCCCTTCCTGGCTCCCCTGGTTGAATGAAGGTCGCTGAGCGCAGTCCACTCAAGTCCGCGGAACCTCTGGAGCCTAGTCCAATGACCCAAGGGGCCTGGGCAGGCACCCAGCTGCCAGGATCTGTGGTCCCAAACCCTTCCAGGTCTGCGTTGGCGTTCTGGAACTCACCTGCTTGGCTCCCCCTTCCGCTGGTCTGAGTTGGAAGTGTTTTACCCTGCTAGAAAAGGCCGGCTTGCAAATAAACCTCTTCGCACAGTAACTTCAAAGTTTTTCGTGTTTCCTAATTTCCCCGAGGGCAGAGCACGACTCAGCGCGGTGGCCTAAGGCACTCTGTACCAACCTCAGACAAAGCTCTCATCCCACGCAGGGAAACATCCGCAGGAAGAGAAATAAGTAGTTCACAAGGCAGCTCAGGGGCCTCCAAGAGCAGCTGGGCGCCAGGGAAAGGGGAACGCTGGGAAGAACCCGTGGTGCTCAAGCGTCCACGTGCCAAAACACAGCGCGCCACCCAGGGCGGAAATCCTGTGCAAAGGCCCTTTTCAAATTATTTTTAAAAAATTTTGAGACAGTCTTGCTAAGGCACTTGGTTGCCCAGCTTAGAGTTCAACTTGTAATTTTCCTACCTTAGCACCCCAGAGTGTTGCTATTACAGGCATATAGCACCATGCATGACTAGATCTTATTTTTAATTTTTATCAAGTTATTACTTGAACAGTGTTAAAAATAAAATAGTACTAAAAAGCAAAGCAAACCAAACCCAAAAACAACCAAAATAACCCCCAGCATTTCCCTACCCTAACTATTATCCTGCTGTTCAGAGGCATCAACTTCCAATTTCTTTATTTTTTCTTTTTTCTGGTTTATTGTCCTCTAGCTAAATAATATGCTTACACTATGGATTCCTTTTTTTTTTTTTTTTAACACTATGGATTCCTGATCCATCAGTTTTATACACTATTGTTTACTTTCTATTATGGTCAGTAAGAACCTCGAGCTCTCTTATACCCTGCCTTCCTCTACGAATTAGGCATAAGATTTCTTACTTATTTTAATTTAAATTTCTCTTTTTAATGGACATTAAGTGGCTGGGCATGGTGGCACACGCCTGTAATCCCAGCACTCAGGAGGCTGAGGCAGGAGGATCACTGTGAGTTTGAGGCCAGCCTGGGTTACAAAGTGAGTTCAAGGCCATCCTGAATTACAGAGTGAGACTGTCTCATAAGACAAAATGACAACAACAAAAGAGAGTTATAGGTAAGAAATAATTGGTATTGAGTTTTTAATTTACTCTTTTTTAGGGGGTGGGTACCAGGAATCAGACTCATGACCTCACACTTTCCAGGCAGATGCTTATACCATTGAACTAAATCCCAGGCCTATTTATTTTTGGTTTTTTGAAACAAGGTTTCATGATGTAGTTCACGCTATCCTTGAACTCACTTTGTAGCCCCGGCTGGTCTCAGACTCATAGTAATCCTCCTCCTTCAGCCTCCCAAGTGCTGAGATTATAGAGATGCCCAGTTTATTCATTTATTTTTAATTTTACACATTTATGGCACACAGTGTGATAATTCAATACATGGATACATTGTATAATGATCAAAGCACCGTAACTAGCACTTGAATTTTCTTAAACATTTATCATTGTGTTGGGAACTTTTGAACCAAGTCCTTTTCTTCTTTCTAGAGATGGGACATGTTTCCAGGTTGGTGGAATTATTAAGTAGTCAGGTCATGGTTTATTTTTTTGTTGTTTTTTTCATCCTTCACTTCTTCCTTTTTATTTTTAATTTTTTTGTGGTACTAGGGTGGCCCCAGGACTTTTGCACTGAGTTACATCTTGAACCCTTGTTACTTTCATTTTTTTGCTTTGAGACAAGTTCTTGTTAAATCAGTGGGATGCCCAGGATGGGTTTGAACTTGAAATCCTGCCTCAGCCTCCCAGAGTGCTGGAATTAGAGGCATGGGACACCACTCCTAACTAGGTCAGCTTCTTTTTGTTTATTTACTGTTAATTGACAAGAATTGTACATACTTGTGGTATACAACACGATATGTACGTGTATATATATATACAAACACTGTGGCTAAGTCAAACTAATATATTCATTACTATATATTTTTTTCTAATTGCTGAGGATCAACCGAAGGTCCCACATAAGAAGCAAGTATTCTACCACAGAGCTGCACTCCCAGCAGCTCCAGTGTGTGTGTGTGTATGTGTGTGTGTGATGATTAAACTTCACTGTCCTGACAATTCTCAAGTATGCAATACATTGTTAGGAAGTATAGCCACTATGTTGTACTTTTATTTGGTGATACTGAGGATTGAACCCAGGGCCTTATCACTGAGCTATAGCCCTAACTATTTATACTTCTATTTAATATATATATATATATATATATATATATATATATATATATATATGTATGTATGTATGTATATATTTTGAGGCAGGTTCTTGATAAGTTACTAAATTGTCCAGGCTGTGTTCAAACTTGTGTTCCTTTTTCTTCAGTCTCCTAGAGTGCTGGCATGACAATTTCATGCCTCCATGTGTGGCTTGAATCATACTTACCAAGCAAAATTAGAAAAAAAAAATTGAATAAATGTATATTATAAGAGATGCACATGGGCTGGGGATTTAGCTCAGCAGCATAAGTGCCTGCCTTGCAAGTGCTTGGTCATGAGTTCGATCCCTGGTACCAAAAACAAAACAAAACAAAATTTGCATACATAATTTATTAAGTCATAATAAGGCCATGTCAGATAATCCAGCTCTTGTAATTTATAAAATTATAAAATTTCATAATGTAATTATAAAATTACATTGAATCAAGTATAGTGGCACATACCTGTAATCCCAGCACTTGGAAGGCTGAGGCAGGATTGCTGTGAGTTTGAGGCCAGTCTGGGCTACAAAGTGAGTAAAAGGTCAGTTTGAATTGCATAGTGAAACCCTGTCTCAAGACAAAATAAAATTATATTGAGATAACTTATAAAATTATTAGATAGAATTTAATATGATGGGCTGGGGATTTAGCTCAGTGGTTTAAGTGCCTACCTAGTAAGCGCGAGGTCGTAAATTCAATCCCAGGTACCAAAAAAAAAAAAGCAGTTTAATATGATGTAATGATATGGGGCAGAGCTGCTCCTGAGTCCCTGGCCTGTATTATTGACATTCCAGGTTGGACTGATACTTAACAGTAGAAGTTCAGTCAAAATCCGTGAAGCAAACACTAATTTGCTTTAATGAGCAGATGTGCCATTTAGACAAATAGTCGGAAACAACTTCTGCCATAAGTTTGGGATGAGCACTCCTAGGACATTAAATGAATTCAATTTGGTATAATTTTCAGGGTCATGGAAAGGAAGTTATTTTACAGTAAGTGGCCAACTTAGGAACATTTGAGCTGTGAACTTTCACAGATGTGAGCAGACCTCGCATCATGAACATTCTTAGATGGGAACAAATTGCAGAAGTGGCTCAGGTTTCAGCCAGACATTGTCGCATTTGTGCTGCTGTGTGCTTACTGCTCAGTGTGATGAAGTGCGTAGTACAGAGCTCAGTCAGAGCCCAGGATGTCTGCAAGCAAGAGGAAAAGCAGTGGTGATGTGGAGGGACTTCCAGGAAGCCACAGCAATAACCATGGAAACAAAAGTAAAAATACAGTAACTCTCTTCTTGTCAGTTCATTCCGTGCCAGTTGTTAGACTGTACTGTACTTTACCACCATTTTAAGGTAACTAAAAGTAAAAATAATTTATTTACAGTATCTCTGTATGTTTGGGTCTTTTTTAATGCTTTACTTTGTGTATTTGAGTCAAAGGTGTATAAAATTCACCTTGTCAGATTTATGAACGAATCTGACTTACAAACCATTCTCCCTGAACAGAACTCATTTGTAAGTCAGGGACTTACTTACATTGTCAAATGATTATTTTGTAGAATTCTATCTCATAGGTTAATTGCCAGTTACTTCAAATATCTTCCAAAAACAGCCAAGTTTCTGACATAAAGTTTTTAGATTTTAATCTGGTGCCCTGAATTTCATGGTCACCTGTTAAAATGATTTACTTTTCACAGCAAGATTTAAGGTAAATTATGTACTGTATTTGCATCTCCAGGGGCCACTATGCAAGCTACAAAGAATGACAAGAGGCATGGCCTGATTCTTGTTTGCAACATAAAGGAAACAAAACATACTTGGAAATCAGAATGAATTAGAGGAAGCAGGAGCTGTTACAGGAAGCTAGTTTAAACCGGGTCTCTCATTCAGATCATTTGCTAAAGAGAGAGGTAGCTTTGATGCAGGGCATCTGAAAGGCATACCTGGCCCTAGTCCTTGGATCCACCTCCCTGCTAATGAAGGGCCTCATTACCAGCATTGCTGGTTCCCCACCCACCTCTGCTTCCAGCACACTCAGTGTCTCAGCTGCCTCAACTTCTTCAGCTTCTGCAGCCTCCTTAGTTTTTATCTGCTTTCACCTTTATCAGCCCCTCTTCAGTGGGGCTGAGTATTTGGTTAAAACCTTTCCATTTATTTCTAATGGGAGAAAGACAGGATCTTGCCACCCTGCTAGTCCCAGGCTATGTGGGGTTGCTGGCGGGGAAGTCATGCTTTCAACTGGAGGCTGATAATCCTAACAGTAAAGCTTTTTTAGACGAGGTCTTAACCTGTAGTTCAGATTGGCCTTGAACTCACTGTGTTGCCCAGGCTGGTCTTGAACTCATGGTGATCCTCCTGCCTCAGCCTCCCAAATGCTGGGGTTATTATAGAAAGCTAAGCCTGACAGAAATAATAATAAAAACAAAACAAACAAAAAATAGAAATATTATAGAGAGTCAGACAGGGCTAGGCCCTTAAGTGAGTCAGTACAGAAGATGAGGACACATTACAACTGTGGATGGAGGCGCATCTGTTGAAGGCCTGGGTTCAAGATAAAGATGGATGGTCAGGCCTACATACTTTCTGAGGGATAAATAATAAATACATTGATTATGCTAAAATTGATATCATCTGGTCCAATAAAGTCTAGCTATCAGTCACCCAGGTGAGTGACCAGGACCTCCTGATCTACCCCTTCCACACCCTTTCCATGTGCACTTGCTATGTTATCTGCTTCACCATTGGATCAATCATACCTAAGCTACTTACACTTGTAAGCTTATTGGTTAATCATAGTTTTGACCCATGTTGTAGTCCCTTGTGATTTTGCTCTATAAAACTTCCTTTGGGAAGTATGCTCATTGGGAACCCAATTTTGGATCCTCTCTTGTCTCTCAAGAGCTATCTCTCTCAAGAAACATTCCTACTCTTAACCTCCATTATTTCTTCAAATTTGGTCTTCGATTTTTGGGGAAAACAAACCTGACATATCTGATCTCTAGCAGGTTGGGAGTTACAGCATTTTCCCTATATCTGGATTAGAGGCATGCACCTCCATACCTGGCCAGCAAAGTCTTTGTGAGGTGAGAAAATGCTTATCACTGCAGCTGCTTGTTTCTTAGGAAGCCACAGAGAGGACAGGCTCCTAGATGTATGTTGACCAACACTGGGGAATATGAGACTACCAGTTCATTTTCAACCACTCCTTGATATTATCCTGGGAATAACCTGATACAAAAGAAAACAGGAGTACACATCTTTCTCAACTTGTGACAGGGCCAACCATGTCTCAATAAATCCTTCCCAAGTTGAAAATATCATTAAAAGTGCATTTAGCTAGGCATGGTGACATTCTTGTAATTCCAGCATTCTGTGAGGCTGAAACAGGAGGATCACAAGTTCAAGCCCAGCTCTGGTGTAGAATAGGGGTCTGTAAATGAGAAAATAAAAGAGAGCTCTTCTTAGGTCTTCTAGTTAATCCTTACTAGAGGCAGTTAAAAAAAAACTTTACTAGAGAGATTCCCCTGGGAAGCAAGTCAAGCTAGAGGTAGAAAAAACAACAAAAACTGATAAAGATACCAAGTGGTTATGGGATTTGCACCAAGAGGCCACTGGAAGAAATGATGTTAGGCAGAGGTACCTGGAAGACAACCCAGTGATGAAGTTCTGGGTGGAGGGGAAGGAGTCACGTACAACCCACTATAAAAATAGCTGAGAACAAAGGGCCTGTGGATCCTCCATCTTTCCAGAGCCGCCTACCATGATTCTTTCTTTTCCTCTTGCAAATAAAATGTTTTCCTTTTGTTAAACTTTGTCCCTCTAATTTTATTTATTTATTTATTTATTTAGGTTTTTGGGTACATTTTAGGTATACATAGTGAGCACATTCACTATAGGGAATTTCTACCTGTACATCATGATAACTTGATTCTTTTTTTCCCCATTCCCCCTCCCTTCAGTA
>PVLA01008658.1:20830-85846 GCA_004027455.1 Hydrochoerus hydrochaeris
CAGGAATCACAGTCAGGACTTTGTGCTTGCCAGGCAGGTGCTGTGCTAGGGGAACTATATCCCAGCCTTGCTTTTTTTTTTTTTTTCTTTTTTTTGAGTTAGAGTCTCACTAAGCAGTTTGGACCAATCTTGAACTCACTTTTAGCCCAGGCTGACCTCAAACACAACAATCCTCCTGCCTCAACCTCCTGAATGCTGGGATTACAGCATGTCCTGCCATGCCTGGCACTACCATGCAGTGTTTATTCATATGTCTGATTTATTTCATTTAAGAATATGGTCTCAAGGTGCATCCATTTAGCCAGAAATATCTCAAGTTTATCCTTCTTCATAGAGTAGTATTGCATTGCATAAAAAACCCCCACATCTTCTTTATCCATTCATTGATTGATGGGCATTTGGGCTGCTTCCCTCTCTCTCTCTTTTTTTTTTTTTTTGTACTAGGGATTGAGCTCACTATCTTGTGCTTGCCAAGCAGGCACTTGTGTGCCTGAGCTAAACCTCCAGCCCTGGGCTATTTCCATAATTTATTACCAACTGTGCTGCTGTAAACATGGGTGTGTATATATCACTGTTTCAATATTTTAATTCTTTCAGGAAAATACTGTACCAGGAAGGGGAATAGCTGGGTTGAGTGGGATCTCTGGTACTAGTTTTTTGAGGAACCTTCACACTGATTTCCACAATGGTTGCCTCCACCAACAGTGGAGAAGGGTTCCTTTTTCCCCAAACTCCAGCCAGCATTTGTTACTGGTTGATTTCTTGATAATAGCCATTCTTTCCAATGTGCCTCTAACTTATTACCAGGCCTGAGTTGTGATTTGGGTGGGCTTCTTGGATAACAGAGCAGTGCTCATCTCCCAGATGCGACACTGGGAAAGAGCAAAGGAGGAACACGGACAGTGCAGATCTCCATGCTTGTTTATCACTTCCAGCTCTTTTCAGTTCAGGGTCCCCTTTCTTGTGGAAAGGAAACTAGGCTCCAGGCCTGCTGCTGTCAGCATCTTCTGTCTATTTATCTGGACTGAGGAGAGGAAGGGGTTTTGGTTATAAGCTCAGTAGGAGAAAGTTGGAGAAGTTGTTTATCTCTAAAAGAAAAAATCTAACTTTTTTGGTACCGGGAATCAAATTCATGACCTCGCACTTGCCAGGCAGGCACTGTGATGCTGAACTATACCCTCAGCCCTACCACCCCTAAATTTAACTTTTATTTAATAATTTTTTTGAGACAGGGTCTTGCTATGTAGCCCAGGATGGTCTCAAACTTGAGGTGATCCTCTTGCCTCAGCCTCCTGAGTGCTGGAATTACAGATGTGCCCTCACATGCCCAGCTAAAAATTCAACCTTTTTTTTTTTTTCCTGAGGATTGAACTGACAACCTTGCACCTGCCAGACAGGTGCTTATGCAGCTGAGCTAAATCCCAGCCTAAAATTTAACCTTTAAAGTACCATTTTCTAGTGCAGTTTAGACTCCCATAGCCTACAAATGTAGACACTTGATACAGTATTAAACTTTAATTATCCTTTCCATGGACATCTTTCTTTTTTTCCTTTTCATTGTCTCTTTTTCCCTCCCTCCCTCTCCCTCCTCTTTCTTTCTCAGTCTTTCTCTGTTTTTTATTTTATTTTATTTTTTTGGTAATGGAGATCAGACTCATGACTGTGTGCTTGGCAGGCAGACGCTTATGCCACTGAGCTAAATCTCTGGCCCTCTCTTTTTTAGAAGGCATGAAAGGTTTATCAGGCAGAAATTTAAAGTATGCACTCGAGACAGAGTTGGGGTCTTTGAGAGAGGTGCCTTATCTATGGAGCTGGGCATATTTGTGGGCTTGAGGGGTCCTCAAGGTAGGTGCTCTAGGAGATTTGTTCCTGCTGCATCTCATCCTCCTCAATGGTGGGCTTTGTTAGAATGCTAGCAATTTCCATGTTTTCAAAGCTGTTATCAGCTGCCCTTAGGCTCTTACACTGCTTTCTGGAGGGCAGAGATCCAAGGGAAGGAGTGTAATTTACAGGCGAAAAGCACAGGTGTAGAACCCAATTTGTGGCTTACTGTATTCTTGATGTGGGTGAATGAAACTCCCAACTTGCTAGATGTCCAAAACACTGAGTATATGTTCTCTAAAACTGAGGAATGAATTCTAGGAACAATGGAGGTTAAGAGTAGAAAGAATTTATTGAGAGAAAGAAAGGTTCTGTATCAGAAGCTTTTTTGAGAAATGGGGATGCCCATCAACCCCACTTCTCAAGGGTGTTTATTGAGCAAAGCCATGAGGTGAGGTGGGCTTAACATGGGACAAAACTATAATCAATCTATAACATTACAAGTATAGTTGCTTAGGTAATATTGATCCAATGGCAAAACAGAGAATGAGTGTGACGTGGGATGAAACTCTGGTCAATCAATAAGTACAAGTGTAGTCACTTAGGAAATATTGATTAAACAGAGATCAAACTGGGAAGCAAGTCCTGTAGCAAGTGCACATGGGGCAGACAAGGACTTTCCTGGTAGGGGTGGGTCAAGGAGGTTTGGTCCTACACCCACAGTAGTGATTGATACCTACTTGACTATGCATCACTGCTCTTCATCCCTAGGGGAAATATCTGGGTAAGTAGTTCCTCTTTTTCTTGAAGCCTGGCCTCCAGCCATAGTTATCTTCTGCACTGACCTCTTGAGGAGCTGACTGTCCTGTCTGACTGCCTATAATATTTCTACCTAACTTAGCTACCTGATAGATCTGGCTAACAGTGACCAGCCTCTCCCCTCCTCCACTATTGTAAAAGCCCAAACATAGGGACAAAAGGTCTGTTGCCATGTTGCAAGAGCCTAACCGAAGAACAAGGAAAGTACCCTGCAATGGGGAGCCCCACTGCCAACCTCCTCCAGAGAAAGACATTGAAAGTACAAGAAAGAGACACCCACAGCTCTCAGCCCATGATTGAAACAATACCTACCCCCCACTTTAACTGTCGATAAAAACCCTGCTCAGCCCTGCCCTGGGCACCTTGCCCTTGTCTGCTTGGGTAAAATGCCACTTTTGCTTCCTTTAATTAAAACCCTTCATGTCGACCTTGCAGTGTGTGTTCTGGTTCTTGGCATGGGGTTCGGTCACTTTATCACTACCTATAATACTCCCCTCTCTGAATAAATACCCCTAACTGCCATGAGGGAACAATGGGTAAAGACTGATCTGGCTACTGCCAGCTGAAGAGGTTTATTGTTGTGATCAGTCAGAGATGCCCCACGGAGAGTGTGTTTAAAGGCCCTCGATAGGCTCCAGATGTCCTTGTTTTGCTTAGGTATACATCTTTAAGTCTGGAGAAAAGGCCACAGAAACAATTAAGTAACATTGGCCAAATAATAAAATCAACAGGATAATTATGAATACAGCCAACAAAATTTTCCACCAGGGGGAGCCAATAATAGCTTTCCATAAAGAGGATAAGGAGAAGGTCCAGGGAATTTCAGAATCTGACATGTTAATCTGTCATCTAATATCTTGAGCAGCTATTGAGACATTAACAGAAGGATCAGGTATGTATACATAACACTCAGCTTTTATAATTGCACAAGTACCCCCTAGTGCTGCTATTAGAATTTCTAATGCCATCTGATTTTGGAGGATGGCTTGTCTCATTAATTTTACTTTTTCCGCCCGGCATGGTGGCTCATGCCTGTAATCCCAGCACTTGGGAGGCTGAGGCAGGAGGATCGTTGTGAGTTCGCAACCAGCCTGAGCTACAAAGTGAGCTCAAGGCCAGCCTGAACTGTATAGCGAGACCCTGTCTCAAAAAGACAAAAAAAAAAAAAAATTTTTTTTTTTACTTTTTCATTCAGAAGAGAGGCTGACCACAGTGTCATTTAAGGCCCACAGAGTATAGTTAGTTAAGTCCGTGATATGTTGCATGATATCCTCTAACACTAAGGATAAAGATAGAGGCCAAATGATCACACCAGTGAAACATATTTCTAGTCCACGGATGCCATAGGAGGAGTAAGTCTGCAGGTTTGTCAAT
The DNA here is from genome assembly GCA_004027455.1 of Hydrochoerus hydrochaeris. Classification (NCBI taxonomy): domain Eukaryota; kingdom Metazoa; phylum Chordata; class Mammalia; order Rodentia; family Hydrochaeridae; genus Hydrochoerus; species Hydrochoerus hydrochaeris. The sequence continues at coordinate 24,845 of PVLA01008658.1, forward strand.
ACTTTTGACACTTCGGCCTTATAACCCTGCAAATACTAATGTGATACCCAGTGGGTATCAAAGGCCACAGATTGGGCCCACAGGACCAATGAGTGCCATTGGGACTGCCCATCCAATTCTGGGGTAATTAAACCAGTTTATTGCAAACCAGTCTTCAGCCTATAAAGTTGTATGTATACATTGTTCAGGAGGTGTCCATTCCAAGTATTTAGTAGCATTAGGCCAATGAAAATAGGAGTGATTTTTTCTGTTCCCAACATAAGAAAGCCTTTTGTTAACCATAAATAATCATCCCATATCTGAAAATAGTTGTCTTGATATCTATAGTCATTGGCCTTCAGGATAGGACCCTTACTTTTGTTGTGGAAATCGGATACCAAAACAAATGGAAGACCCTTTGCACCAAGGAGTTAGAAAGCAAAAGTTTTACTCATTAGTGAAATAAATAAGACACACATGTGTAAGCATCATATTGTTTCATTAGCATGACAAGCTGAAAGAAAAAACATATGTGTATATGTATTTGTATATGTATATAAAAATAGTTAAGATAGTTGTACTATAGATTTCTCTGAGTTCACTGAAGAGAAAGATTTGTGCTGGTATTGTTCGGACAATTGAATGCAGATGTCTTGTGCTCTGGGTGAATGATTTGGGGATGACAATGTGCAATGTATATACCATTGTTGCCCACTGATTGACATGCTTTGACATTTTGTTGTAGTTTTTCTTTTTATCTTTAAATATAATGGATTTGAAAAAAATTTTTAAAAAAAGAAAGAAAATGTTTATTATGCTAGCAGGCTGGAGGGACCAAGTGCAAATCACCAGCCTTGACTGAGAGTGAAACAGAAACTTATATATATTTGGTAAGCAGGGATACAAAAATTGACAGCAAGTTATCATATAATTGGTTACATGAATCAAGTTGTGTGCTGTCAGGCAGGTTTGCTCCAGGCAGGTTAGTCAAGGGGTTGCTTATCAGAAGGTGGGAGCAAATATGGAGGGAGCTGGGGCTGAAGGGGTAGTTGAAACTGAGCAGGCCCTTGACTAGTTTATCTCAGTTGGACAGTCCTTGAAAATAAAATATGTTTATATATCAGAACTGAGTTAGGTTGGACTATCTCTAAGTTGTAGCTGACATGGTGAGTCAAGGCTAACTGAGTCTAATGGTCCAACTATGTGGTGAGCTGGGTGAGTACATCTTGTTTTAACAGTGCATCAGACTTTCATTTTTAAATTTTCTGTCACACTTTTATTTAATAGGGGTCTTACCAGAGCCTTAAGGAGGCTTCAGTGGCATTGTTAGAAAAGACTCTATTATGTCCAGGATCATTAAGAGTATAGTTTAGGACCAAGAATATAGCTCAGCAGCACAGTGCTTGCCTGGCAATCACAAGGTCATAAGTTCAATTCCTGGTACCAAAAGAAAAGAAAAGAAAAAGTATAGTTTATGTCACCCAGGAATTGCATTCTCCCTTAAATGGTAAAGTGATTAGTAAAAGGGCTAAGAATAACATCTTAGATTTCTTATCTGAAAACTTTGTTTTTTTCTTGAAGAAGAACCTTAAGTCTTCTATGGGTTTGCAGCAATATTCAGATGAATACACACAGTGACAGTCTCTGGTTCCTGGGAAGGAGATGGATGTGTTGTATATATCCAGGAGTCCAGGTGAGCTGATGTTGTTGACAAGATCACAGTGTATGGTCCTTCCCAAGGAGGTCCTCTACAGTCCATTTTGGCTGTAGATGGTAGACAGGCCACACGAATATGCAGAAAAAGTATCAAACGGTTCTCTTTAACATGCAAGGATCAAACATCTTCCAGTGTTTAAGAATGCATTCCAAAAGAGTAAGAGATTTTGACATTGAACTCCACCCCCCCATCTCCGTCTAGTTATGTTGGTGGAAGACCTCCAAATGACATAGTGGTATGAAATTCCCAACCTGCTAAATGTTCAAAATGCTGAGTTCATGTTCTCTAAAACTGAGGAATGAATTGTAGGAACAACAGAGGTTAAAAGAAGGAAGAATTTATTGAGCAAAAGACTATTTCTGTCTGAGAGGGAGAGAAGGGGGCCTAGAAAGGGAGTTACCCCATCTCTTTTTTAAATTTTTTTTTTATTTAAAGAGAAACAAAAGCATGTAAAGGGTAGAGGTAATACAGAATTCCAAAAAAAATAAACAATAAGAAATCACTAGTTAATAAATTACACATTGGCCTCTTAGAAATAGTTGCTCCAGTTACAAAATTAAAGCATATAAAGTAGATAGTCAAACAGTGAGAGTGTAGACAGCTATGCATGCATGAATCTCTGCATGTATTTCTATACTTTCTGTATTGGACCCATCTCTTTTTTTTTGAGACAAGAGTCTTGTTACTTACCCTTAGATTGTGAGGACCTTCTTATTTCAGACTTCTGAGTGCTGGGATTGCAGCTATGTGCCACCATGCCTGGCTTACATGTTTCTCTTTATACCCTATTCTCTGAGGGCACAGGTCATGTCACACTAGTTTTTGGTACTGGTACCCCAAGTTGGTACTGGTACCCCCATGTTGTCGGTGCACAGTAGTGGGCAGTAAGTGAATGGGTTGGTGAAACTACTAGGTTGTTTAAACTGAAAAGACAATTTATGTGAAAACTTTCAGAAGTCAAGCAACATGGAATAGTTTTTAGAAAACTTATTCTTTTCTCACAGGTTAAACGTGTTCACATCATGAAGATTTTCTTAAATTGAAAGCATGAAATGATACATGATTAACTGACAGAATATCCAGAGGCAGCAAGTGAGCCAAGTCTGGTGACAATAGCCATATTGTTAGCGTGCTCAGAGAGCAAGCAACTACATGGTGGATTCTAACAAGACTGAGAATAATGACTTTATACTACAGAAATAAAGAATGGGGGCAACAGAAGGGACAAAAAATATATACTTTTTCTGGTGGAAACTGATATACTTTCTGCCACTATGAGAAATGAGAAAAATAGAAAAGTAAGCTTGTGGCCTAAGATTAGCTTGGACTTGACTATATTTTTGAACTTTTTTTTGTTTTTTGAGACAGGGTTTTACTATGCTGTTCAGGTTGGCCTCGAACTCACAGCAATTCTCCTACATGAGCTCCTAAATGCTAGAATTATAGGCATGTATCACCACACCCAGTTGTTATTGTTGAAATTCTGTGTCCATAATTGTTAAATGGGAGCTGTATTTGTTCCTTTTGAGAAATGGATAACAGCATTTTATAAACTGGAAAGGACTAGACACCTGTAATCTATTAAAGGTCATGTTTATTACTATTTTAATTATATTTAAATGCCTTCTTTAAGGAGTTAAAATAAATATCTGGTGGTATTTGGGTTCAGAGGGAGGGGGAACTGACTGAGAAGCAGACATGGTGGGAGAGAGGCAGAGGGGCAACAAATCTTTAAATGATGGGGATGAAAATGGGTTTTAGCACAGGAATCAAAGGAGCAGGCAGAACTCCAAGAGAGGATTGGAAAGTGCAGTATGTTGGTCAGTAGTCCTGTCACCTGGAAATAATACCTGAAACCCACAATTTAAAGGTGGAGAAGTTTAATTTGCCTCATGGTTTCAGGGGATTCAGTCCAGGGTTGCCTGGCAGCAAGGTGGGAATATTATGGCGGAAGAATGCAGCATAGTGAAGCAGTTTAGTTCATGACAGCTAGAAGCAGATCAGGGAAACAGTGCTAGAAAGGGAGGGGCCAAGAACCATATAGAGCACCCAAGGTTGTACCTCCATGGTGTACCAGACACACCCAGAAGTATGCTGTACTAGTCTCCTAGGTGATTTTTTTTTTGTACTGGTGATTGAACTCACAATCTAATACTTGCCAGGCAGGCACTTGTGCTGCCGAGCTAAATCCCAGCCCTCCTGGATGATTCTTAATCCAGTCAAGTTGACACATCATGGTTAAAAGTTACATGTAGTATGGAAGAAACCAAATATGGGAGAATTTTTAGAAACCGGAAGTGTTCATGAGTGTTGAATGATTTGGAGAGGTTGAGTAAGAAGAGCAGTGACTAAACTTCATTGAATTTGACTTGAATTTGCTAAATTTGAATATATGGCCTACAAGTGGATAGAGAAAGGACCCAGAGTCTGTGTGGTCTTGGAGGGGTGGCTGGGACCATGCCAAGGTACCTGAGAATACAGTAGTGGCTGTAGATACCATGTAAGCACCACACCAGTCGGCACTTAACAGCAAAAGGAAACTAATTTGATAAGAGATTTTCTACTTTTGAACTGGGTGTGGTGGTGCATAGCTGTAATCCCAGCACTCAGGAGGCTGAGGCAGGAGGATTGTTGCAAATTTAAGGCCAGCTTGGGCTACAAAGTGAGCTCAAGGCCAGCCTAAACTACATAGGGAGACCCTGTCTCAAAAGACCAAAAACAAACAAATAAACAAATAAAACAAAAGCGTTTTCTACTCTTATTCCAAACAGGATGTGAATCAAGAAAAGGTAGAGGGGAAAGACTTCAACAGGGGCAGAGAGATTGACTGAGAATATTTGGAGGATCCAGGAAGTGGGGGTAGAGAGAGAAGACCTGTGCCAGTAGGTGACATCCAGCATCCAAGAGGAGAGAGTAGCCTTACAGATTGTTTGGTAAATTTCTTGGAGACACAGAAAAACAACCAAACAACCAAACGAAAACACATGTCGATGAACTGAGGGGGCATGGGCAGGACAAAGACTCAGACAAGTTCATTCTGGCAAGCCAATGATTTATTAAGGGTTACAGCATGGTGGACCACTTGCAGGCTGCAGCACTACACCAAATTTGCCAACTTTTCTTTCCTATGCTACTAGTTTTTTCCCCTACTGGTTTTACAGGGCTCTAATTAAAACACTAAAAGTAGGATAATCAAAAAGATGAGTCCTGCTGGGTGTTACAGCTCATGCCTGTAATCCCAGCATGGGAGGATGAGGCAGGACGATTACAGTAAATTTGAGGTCAGACTAGGTTGCATAGTGCGTTCAAGGTCAGCCTCAACTGCATAGTGAGACCCTGTCTCAAAAAAAACCTCAAACAAACTAAAACAAAACAAAATGAGTCCTTCAACAAGCTTATGAATACTCTGTTTCTATCCCATCCTTATTGGGAACTCTGCAGGTCTCCGCAAGCAGTGCCAAGCTGCAGGGATGGGTAACCTTGTGCTATAGCCTGGCACACAGCCTCAGCACCTGGTGAGCCTCCCCCTCGCTGACAGCTAAATAGCCACCCATACTAGATGGAGTCCCTGGCTAGTGTTCTAGGACAATTTTCCCTACACATACCAGAGAGGACGCTTTTGAAGCTGGGAGGATACATGGCGCGCTAAGTTCAGAGCCATGGTTGTAAGAAGAAGGCTCGTAAAGACTCTGAGAGCTCTCAGTGCATTGGTGGAGCAGGGTCTATGAAGAGCTGCAGCTCTGAAATGGTTTGGGAACAAAATGCTACATAGTTACAAATGTTTCTTGTGGTATAAAAATCATACACAAATTAGCAAATGTTCATTTGTCATGCCCATGGAAGTAAAATCTATTACTTTTCTCACAGATATGAAAATAGATGGTAACCAGTTCCTTAATAAGTGCAGATTGAATTAAGCTATATTTATTAGATGTAAGCCAGGTGCTGACCTTATTTGTAATATGGCTATGTAGTTTTCTGTGTATGTTTCATTTAAAGGTGCTATAGTTTCACTCTGTTTTTTCCACATCCAACCCAGACCTAATTGTGCCACTAGCTTTTACACAGAGCTTCAGTATCCAGAGGCTGGAAGCCCTGGGCTAACGCGTTCTCCTCTTACTCCCTCTCCTCTGGACAGCAGGCCTCAGGATGGGTTGTCTGCATGGGACTCTGGTTGCTTGTAGCACCTGCGTCACCCCAGATACCTGGACTGAGATTTGCATAAATTACTTCTTACTAACAAGTCTCAAAAAATGAGTTGAGGAGTGAAGGTCCTGCCTTGCTGATTAGACTGCAATCAGTCTTCATCCCTTAGCCCTGGACACCAAACATCAAGTTTTCATATGCAGATGCTATGCTCTAGTGCTCTGAATATCTGTCCCCTCTCCTCCAAGCCCCATTCATTCTTTTATTCTGGCTTTTCTTTCAGTACTCAGCTCAAGCACTATTTCCAGAAGACTTTTACAATGAAGGTGTGATTTTCTCTGGGCTATATTTATACATAACATAAATATAGGATTTACCATACTTCAAGATAGTTAATTTGCCTCTCTACCCTGTTTGACTAGGTACTTTAGGAAAGCACCTCCTAGTTTATCTGATTTGCTTTTCCTAATATGCTGCTCATACATAGCTCTCATTCCTGCTTTCTTTCATACTGGAGACCAAACCCTCACACATGCTAGCCAAGCACTCTACTCCTTTGCTACACCCTCCATACTTTTTACAAAGTTTTATTTTGAGACATGGTCTTACTGATTACCCAAGAACTTGTATTCATTTGGCCTTAACCACCAGAATAGCTGGGGTTACAGAATAGCTGGGATTATAAACCTGCCTCACACAGCTCCTGGCTAAATGAATAAAGATTTATTTATTGACTTTTTCTCTTTCTTTCTTTTTTTTGGCAGGGCCTCACTGTAGTTCAAGATAGACTTGAATTCACTATGTAGCCCAAGCTGGGTTTGAACTCATGGTGATCCTCCTGCTCTGGCCTCTCTGTTGCTGGGATTGCAGGCATACAACACCCCACCCAGCTATCAATAAGGTTTTATCAACCAAGAAAGTTTCAATGTTTAGGGAATTGGCTATTTAAACCTAGAAAGCTTTTTTTTTTGGTACAGGGAGTTGAACTCAGGAGGCGCTTATGCCGCTGAGCTAAATCCCCAGCCCAAAGTTTTAACAGTTAAATAACAGGCCATTTAATACATGATAATGGCACATGGAATCCCTGATTGAGTGGGATACCATGGGTCTGTGTTCCAGCAGTAATCTAGACCCTTAGGGTTCTATATCTAGGAGCTATGAACACCCCACATACGATTTTCAAGCTGCTTATCATCTGCTTCTCTTGGCGGTGACCTACAAGGTCCATCCTTCTAGTCACTACGAGTGGGCAGCTATTTATAGTAAACATTGTAGTCTCTAGGTTGTGTGATGCATGCGATAAAGCTGGTTTTTCTATTTTGTTGAGACAGGGTCTCGCTATGTAGTTAAGGTTGGCCTTGAACTCCCGCGATAGTCCTACCTCAGCCTCTTGAGTGCTGGAGTTACAAGTGCAAGCCACCTTACCTGGTGGAAACTGGTAAATGTTGCTTTATATGCATGTTCTTTTCTTTCATGGGCGTGCATGGGTAGGGCAGGCAGAAAGATAATGTATGCATCACTTCTATACAGAGGTCTCTGCAGACCTTGGGTGCAAGGCGTTATCCTCTCCAGCATCTCTGATCGTCTCATTCTTCTGCTTTGTACAGACCACAGCTTTACTTGCATTGTCTCCCTCCCTAGATTGTAGGCTGCAGGAGGTTAGGAACCCAAAGCATTCCGCACTCAGCCCCGTATTCTTTCCGTCAGAGAACATCTGAGGCATAATGGGTATCCACAAGTTATTTTCTGCACTAGAATTCGGGAGCCTTTGAGGGTACGACCGCCCTGTCCACGGTGGCCGGCCCGGCCCTGGTGGGTCTGGTCGCGCGCAGCCGCGGTCTCACCGGGACTGTTGGGGGCGGAAGAGGGGGCGTGGCCCGGGGACGCGAGGCGGTGGCGCGGCCAATGAGCTGCGGGCGGGCGGGACCGGCGGCGACTCCTCGGGAGCGCGCAGGGCTGGGCGTGCCGCGGTGACGCGCAGGGCCAGGCGGGCCAATGGGCGCGGGGTGGCGGGCGGTCCCGGCACCCGGGTTTAGGGCGCGGGCGGGCGGCTGGACAGACGGACGTGAGGCTGCATCGCGGGAGGCGCATGGCGGGGATGGCGCTGGCGCGGGCCTGGAAGCGGATGTCCTGGTTCTACTACCAGTACCTGCTGGTCACGGCGCTCTACATGCTGGAGCCCTGGGAGCGGACGGTGTTCAGTATCCTGCCGGGCTGGCCGGGGGCGCGGGGCCCAGGCGAGGATCGCAATCCAGAGCGCAGGGGGAGGAAGAGCCGAGGCGGGGACTCGCGAGTGCGCGACCCGGGTCCACGCCGTGCGGGTGGAGGAGGCACCCGGGGTGCCCTCGTGGGAGGCAGGGACCGTGTCCGGATCGCGCGCGGCGTGGACGCCTTTGACCTTTAGCTGTCCCAGACTTACCTGGCTGGGATCCAAGTGGGAACCCTAAGCTGCTCACTAGCTTTTCAAAGAGGTTGTGAATCTGTGCGCGTTGACGTCCCAATACGTTTTTGGAAAACAATTTAAGTTCCTGGACCATTTATTTATTTATTTATTTATTTGTGTGGTCTTCAAGATGGCAGTTTTAAAAGTATGTTTGAGTCATGACTTCTTTGCACTGGAGGTAGAAGCCATGTCCGAGGAGGCATTTGTGGTCAGTTGTGCGTGGGCTTTGAAACGGTGCCTTGGGGGACACGTGAAGTCTTATTAAGGACTCTTGAGTGATTACTGGTAAGCAGTTGTGCTGAGGGCTTGGGGTTCGTCTTAGGCGCCTCTGATTTTCACAGCTACCTCAGTGAATAACTCAGGGTTCTGAAGAGAGGCTTCCTGAAGTCTGTCATGCTTGTCATCTCCGGTGGTAGACGAGGACGTGGTGTTATTCTCGCAGAATGAGATGTGACTTTGTTTTTTAAAACTCGAGCTAGTAGGGATCTTACATGTTTGGTGGTAAATGCAGGATCTCTATTTATCACAGTGGTTTATATGGAGTGTGTGGCTTACTTGAGAACCACTTTGCAAATGCATGGCTGCATTCCAGTAAGAGAGTGCAGCAATTTCCTTACAAGCCTTATCAAGTGTGTTGTTGTAAATTAATACCCTACCCAAAGTTGATCTTTTATTTCTGCACTTCTGAAGACTTTTAGCTGCTTGCAGTGTAGTTTATTGACATTTCTTTCCAAACCTGGAAGTTAAGAAGTAGAAACCATATTTTGTATTTAGACTCTTGACTATAAAAGGTTGCTCCGATTTCCTGCATCTGTTTGGTCTCTGTCTAGGTTTTGTAAGTCAGGGCTCATGACATCATACCTTGTAAAATGTACTCCTAAATGCGTATTTAATTGGAATTTCTCAATAGAAGCAGGCATTTTGACTCACTTAAAATCATCATACAGTTAAATGAAACAGCGTTGGGGTAAATTGAAACTTTTAAAATCAAAAGTTAAAAAAAAATCAGAAGTTGAATGTAGAGCTCAGTTAGTAGAGGTGGTGTAATTTTTACACCTAAAACCTTTTGTGGGCATATGGATAAAGGATATAGTGGCAGTGGTGTTGAGATAGTAGTAGTAATAGCGTCTTATAAATACCTAGGGTTTATTGGAGATGGAGAAATAAATTTGAAGTAAAATGTACTGCTGTTGTGGATATTTGCTGAGGATATTTTGACTTATCATTGATTTATGTGAACAAGTATTTTGTTTGAAACAGGGTCTTGCTTATGTAGTTTAGATTGGCCTTGAACTTGCAGTGATTCTTCTACTTTAGATCCCCCTGCCACCCTCATCACTGGATTACAGATGTGTGCCACCATGTCTGGCATGTGACCAAATGGTTTAAGCATTTTGTCTTTGTTTATAGTTTTGGTTCTTGAGATTGAACCTGGGCTTCACACTGAATATAGTTCAGTGCTTTTTGTTTTGTGTTTGAGACAAGGCCTCATTATGTAGTTCAGACTGGCCTTGAACTCACTATGTAACCAAGGCTGGCCTCAAAACTACCAGACTCCAGCAGTCCTCCTGCTTCAGACTCCCAAGTGCTGAGATCAGTCATGTGCTACCACACTGGGCTTATTTTTTATTTTGAAACAAGGTCTTGTTAAATTGTTCAATCTGGCTTCAATTTTGCGATCCTCTAACCTCAGTGTCCTAAGTAGCAGTGATTATAGGTGTGTGCTACCATGTCATGCTGAAGTTTTTTTTTTTTTGGATCAGGAATTGAGCTCAGTACCTTGAGCTTGCCAGACAGGCTCTGTGCTGCTGAGCTACATCCCCCATCCAAAGTTTTTTATTTTATTCTTCTTTTTAAAAAAAATTAGAACTGCAACCAGCTGGCATTTGGTTCTGTAGAATTTTAGGGTTTTAAACCTAAAATTTAAGAAAAAATTGTTTCAAAGTTCACATTGTTGATTTAATCCAGGGTAGAAATGCAAGTCTATGACATAAACCAATCTTAAATTACTATCAGTTGTATTGATAGTACTCTACCTCAACTTCTGGAAATGTTATAGTTGGGCATTTCATTGTCTTACAACCTGGAACATCAGTTTGAGATTGAATCCTCTTCCTAACTTGGAGGGAAGAACTAAGTGAAAAGCTGAAATGGCCTGCCTCAATCTGAAGCCTTATTGTGAAGTAGAATTTCATACATTCATTAATAATTAGTAAATTTCACCCAGAACTATTTTGTGATCAGTTACATAGTTTTGGAACTTTTTATTTATTTATTTTGATACTGGGGATTGAACTCACAACCTTGCCCTTGCCAAGCAGGCACCTGTGCCGCTTAGCTAAATCCCCAGCCCCGAGACACACTTTCTGTAGCTTAAAAAATTACATTGGGGACTGGAACTGCAGCTGAGGAAGGGGGCTAGGTGGCTTTGGATTTGGGTTTAATACCTGGCACTAAAAACATATTACATAGAATGTGATATGACTGCCAGAAGCCTAAACCTTAGTGCTTTTTTCTCCCAGTTTTTTTTTTTTTTTTAATCTTTTTGAGACAGGGTTTCACCATGCAGTTCAGGCGGGCCTTGAACTCACTTTGTAGCCCAGACTGGCCTGGAACTTGCAATGATCCTCCAGCCTCAGCCCCCCTGAGTGCCAAGATCACAGGCGTGCGCCACCACACTCAGCTCCATCAGTTTTTTGAGACAAGGTCTTACTCTGTAGTCTAGGGTGGTCTCAAAGTTACAGCAGTAATCCTGCCTCAGCCTCCTCAGTGTTGGGATTACACAGGTGTTTGCCACCATGCTTGGCTAGAAACCTAATTTCTTTTTTTGTACCAGGGATCAAACTCATGACCTTCTGCTTGCCAGGTGGGTGCTTGTGCCGCTGAGCTACACCACCAGCTAGAAACCTAAAATTTAATGTGAGAGAACTTTGCCTCTCTCCCTCTGAAAATCAGTTTATGAGTTTGAAGTCCTGGACAGAGGAAGACTAATTTAATCTTTAATTCCCTAAAGAAAGTAAATACATTAGTTTACATTTTCTCTCTATAATTTCTTTAAAAATTTGAAATTGCTCTTTCAGGGATAATAATAACAGCTTACTGTAACTATATAACTTCGTACTCTCTGGGGGCCATATTGAGCATCTACCTGTATATTTCAAAGTTATTTGCTTTTCTCCATCTCAAATCAAATAGCTGGAAGTTAGTTAAAAGTTGTTGTAAATTGAAAGTCAGTCCCAGTTGAATGTGTTTTTAAACTTATGGGAAGAAATTGTGGTTTATAAAAAAGTTTTAAGGGAAACTTGTGTCAGGTTAGACACTGTAAACAGTTATTGAAGCATTAAGATTTATAAATGATATTTACTGATTCATTTGTTGATAGGCAGTCATAGTAGTTCAGTAGCTATGTAGTTCAGGCTTCCCTTAAACTATGTAGCCTGGACTGACCCCAAACTCATAGCAGTCTGCTTGCCTTGGCTTCCCAAGTGCTGGGACTATGGGCTTGCGCCAGCATGCTGGGCTTCAGAGTTTTAAAAATCCTTCCATGCTAGGGACAGTGTCTTAAATTTTCTCTTGTCTGAATTCTGCTACAACGTTTGAAATGATATATTAGATATTGGTTTGACAACCAGTATTTGAACTTTTCCCATGTGCAGAGATACCTTACAAGGAAGTGGAACCTGACCCCTGCATTGAGACAGAGGTAATAATAAAAAGCCTTTATAAAGTACAATGTTAACTCCTGTTCCAGTGGCTACTGTTGAAGGAATCTTCCCACAAATTGAGAACCACCGATGCCCCCCAGGAAGGAAGGCTTTTAACTGTTAAATCTTTTACTATGTTTTGAAAGCTCCCTTTCTCAGACAAAGTGGGAAAGGAAAAAAGGAGGTTTTGTAACCAAGACATTTTGTAACCAGCGAGACACTCCTTGTGTGTGTGTGTGTGTGTGTGTGTGTGTGTGTGGTGTGTCATTGAGCAGCATTGTAGCCATTGAGGGCAGGTGGACAGATTGAAAAGTTACAATAATTTGAATTGTAAATATGTTATTGTAATCTTGTTGTATTCATTACAAATACAGTTAGATTAATTTGCAGTTTCTGGTTTATACTTGCCGCTCTGCTTGTTTGCATGACTTTTTTTCCTTTTTTCTTGTCTCCTTCCCTCCTTTCCTTTCTCTTTCTCCCTGCATCCCTCCCTCCCCTCCTCTCTCTCTCTTTCCTTCCCTTCTGTCTCTGTCTTCTTTTCTCTTTCACTTGTCTGTGTGTCTGTCTCTCTTTGCCTGCCTGTCTCTGTCTCTCCCTCTGCCTCTCTGTCTGTCTGTCTGTCTGTCTGTCTGTCTGTCTGTCTCCCTCCCTGCTGGAGATCCAACCTAGGGCTTCATCCATGCTAGGCAAGTGCTTAACCAGCCCCAGCCCCAGATTTTTTTCTTGTGGTTTTTCCTTAAATGATACAATAGAACACCTAATTACATAATGGTTACATTTATTAGTATTATAAGTAATCTGGAGATGGTTTAAAGTAGATAGCCAGGCGTGGTGGCTCACACCTGTAATCCCAGCACTTGGGAGGCTGAGGCAGGAGGATCGTTGTGAGTTTGAGACCAGCCTGGGCTACAAAGTGAGCTCAAGGCCAGCCTGAACTGCCTGGTGAGACCCTGTCTCAAAAAGACAACAACAAAAAAAAAAAGTAGATGGGAGAATGTATGTAGATGATATGCAAATATTATGCCTTTCTCCCCCTCTTCTTGTTGCCCATTAATTTTTATTTATTTTGGTACTGTGAATCAAACTCAGGACCCTGTGCTTTCTAGGCAGGCACTTGTGTCACTGAGCTAGAGATCCCAGCACTTTCTTCTTTTCTTGTACTTGGGATTGAATCCAGGTCTTTTCATTGAGCTAAATCCCTAGTCCTTATTTATTTATTTATTTGACAGGGTCTCACCAAGTCTCAAAATTGCCCAGACTGGGCTTGAACTTGTGATCCTCCTGCCTCACCCTTCTAGAGTACCAGGACTACAGATGTGCCTCACTACATCTGGCCACTATTGTGTTTTATGTGAGAGACCTGAGTGTCTGCAGGTTTTGTGCTCCGGAGGCAGGGCTTCTGGAACCAGTCCTCTAGAGATACTGAGGGATAACTGTACATTTTAAAATTTAATCTCCGTGAGACTTAGTTATTTTCACTTAGAATGGAAAAGTACAACCTATGAACATTTGTGTCCCTCATTTTTATGTACTGTCCTGAGCTCTGTAGTAAGTTTCCAAGATGAATTTTGTTTGCTTCAAGAAAGCTGGAGACTTGTTTCAGGAAAAACGAACATTTACACATTTTCTTAGATGGCTCCTTCCTGTGTTTCGGCTGAGGGAGCCGAATAGCAGGTGCTCAGGTTTTGTGTATTCAGCAAGCAAAACTGATGAAGAAAACCCTGCGTTTGGTGATTGGGCACCTTTTGCTTCCCATCTTCCCTGTCTTTGGCAGAGCGTCACTATCAGAGAAAGTTTCTTCTAGAAAAACTACTCTTGGTGACCTTAATGCCTTTTAGGAACACTTTTTTTTTTTTTAAATCGGCGATACTTTAAAGCAAAATGTGATTTCAGAACTGTGAATAACCGGAATTTTTGTCTGACCTTCAAATTTAAGTTAAAAAGAAATTTTTGTCAAATGATCTTCAGTCTTCTGTGTTTTTTGCCATTATCTTTGCCCTTCCCTCTGTGAAAGTGAATACAGTTTCTGTGGGTTAGGAGGGAGAAGTGGAGGCTGGGATCATTGTGACTGATCCATCAGTGCTTCCAGCTCTCCAGGCCAGCAGTCTTCAGACTTTGGTTTGCATATTACCTCCAAGAACACAAAACATGGACCTTATCATTCCTTTGCTCGTTTAAGCTTATCTATAACTTTTTCATTGTGAATTTAGGTAGCTGCAAAGAATCTAATATCTTGCTTTTTCATACATGTATTTTAATGGTGTATATATTTTTTAAAATACATGTTTTTTTTCTCACACAATTCATAGAAAGTGTTCATCACAGACTGATTGGCAAGGCAGTCCTCCTTGTTAAGCCAGATAGGCTAAAAGAGTCTTAATTTCTGTCATAAAAAGCTCAGTGCCATTTTCTTGGTCAAATGATTGTGTTAGTGTACACACCTTTAGTCATGTCTCCCTTCTGAACCCAGATTTTTGGATGGATAAAAGATGAGGCTCGGTCCTCTGCCTGAAGTTTGTTACCTTTGTTTTGTGTCCCAGAAGTTACCGGTGTTCTTTTTTATTTTTGTATTAGGCCTTTTGAATGAGCCCCAATTTATTGTTTTTGTTATTATTATTAGTGTTGTTGTTGTTGTTATTTTGATATAGGCTTTCACTAAGTCACTAAAGTTACCAATTTTCCCAGGCTGGGCTTGAACTTGGGATTCTTCTGCCTCAGTCTTGCAGAGGGCAGAAATCCCAGGTATGGACCACCATGCTCAGCTCCCACAGGTTATTTTATATCCTCTGTACAACTGTGAGGATCAGCAGGTAAAATGGGAAGGGTGCAGTTGAGGGGGGCTGAGGAGGACTCGCTGTGCCATGACACTTCTCAGACAGATCGGTCTTAGGAGAGAGAACCACAGAACAGATCCATAAATGGATTCTCCTTAAACTAAACCTAAGCTCCTAAGAATATCATCTTGTTAACCTCCAGGGCTCTAGAAGTTTAGTGTGAAAATGTCTGCTGTACTACCAGACAGTGCCAGCTAAATGACAATGTTATAATAACTCTTATCTGTATTCTTAGGCTGTTATAACTCTTTAAAAGCTTTCATCAAAGGCAGAAGATAATAAAAAAGCATGCTTAACAAGAACTAGCTGTTGTGTCCCAGGGCAGGCAGATGTCATGGGTGGTTAATGGTAATTACACTTCCTTATTCTATCTCTTTTGCTTTATTTTTACAAAGGTTTTTATGATCCCTTTAGGCTTCAAATGTTGTAACATTTATGGCATGTGGGTGGTAAGCTGAGGTGGATTCTTTCTTTCTTTTTTTTTTTAAAGAACAAACTCCAAATGTTTAAATTTAATATTAAAACTATGTTCCAAAGATCTATTTGATAGAGTATATATACTTTTGTAAACTGGAATGTCTAAAAATAGTTGTGGGATTATAGGAAGGTAATACTTACAGTCAATAGTTGTGAGAGGGCTGGGGATGTAGCTTAGCAGCACAAGCACCTGGCTAAAAAAAGAAAAGAAAAGAAAAAAATAGTTATGAGAAATAGTGTTATATATATTTCTTTAAAAAATCTCCAAATAATAAGATTATGGGAAAATAGTATTAAGGCAGATTTTTAAAAATCTGGGCAACATAGTAAGCAACCACTAAAAAAAAAACAAAACAATAATTGGCATCTTGAGGGATAATTTGGACAGCTTGGTGTGGCTAGAAGCTGTCCCAGGGGACATTAAAAATGCATGGAGCAAGGTGAGTGGAAATGGTTTAGTGGGTGCAGTGCATGGTGCAGGCTACTATTAACTGAGCGCCTGGCTCGCCTGAGGCACTAATCTCCAGATGGAGGCCAGGTGTGGATGCTAATTTCTAATTTTCTTAAAATAGAGGTAAAAGGACTTCTGCTAGTGTAGCACCTGAATGGAGAGATGTTTTGTGCTAAAGATTATAATTCTTTTCCCATAAATCTGGCTCTCCAACAACAACAAAAAACAAGCCAAACCAAACCAAATAAAGAACCTATGTGAACAGTATGGTTCCTGTATTATACCAATCATATGTGAACTAGCTGATATTCCAGAATCATGTCCCATTGCCGAAGAGATTGTATTTCAGATCAACTGGCAATTTTCTCCCCTTTGAGCCTGAAACTTCAAATCATCATGAAGGTAATCAAAGGTCTAGTTAATAAAAATGTACATATATTTGTAACCTCAGTGCCTCTGGAATCAGAGTTTTATAATTATTTGCAGGATTTAAATTCATTTTTCATTCGTACATGTTTGTGGTACATTCCTTGTGTGGAGTTGGTCGATGCACGTAAAACAGCTTAATTCTTTTTTATCCCCTTTCCCTGTCTTGCCCCTTCCATCTCTTGGTTCCCTTCCCTCTTGCAGAAGTTCTGTCACCCTGTTTCCTATTATCTTTTGTTTTGCTTTTTGATTTATTTATACTTTGAGTTTCTCACAAAGGAGAAACCATGCAATATTGATGCTTGGGTGTCTGATTCATTTCAGCATTTCAGTTCATAGTGAAAAAAAACTTGAGTTTGTGATCATTGCTCATTTTGGCAGTGTACTTTTTGTTTGCTTAGGTTTTTAAAGAGTTTGTCTTCAAGTTGTACTTACTAAAAATAATGTCCTTACTTTGTATAATCAACACATTTATAGAGAGCCCAGAGAATGCCTTTTGCTTGCTAAGCACTAACGTTCCAAGAACAGCAGATTGGTTAACATGTATAGGACTGTAACAGTGTTAGTAGCTTCATTTGCTTTAATTTAAGGCAACTAGGAAAGTATTATCATTGATATATTTGGGAACAATAAAACTTTTTTGTGGGGGAATGAGCTTCAGTTTTTTGAAGTCAATGGAAAAAATTACAATAATAAAGATTTCCTGTTTGGGGCTTTATCTGGTAGCCAACAGTTTCTTTTTCTTAGGGCTTTGATTGCTTTTCAGTAAACAGCCTCTGAAGACACTTCATCTAGTGGTGTTCTGTTTTTTTCCCCCATTAGAATGGTTTCTTTAAAATGTTACTTACCCAAATTTTTGAGTACTTCTCAGGACTAGTAGAACTTTAAAATTGACTTTAAAAGGGAACTTGACTGATAAAAGATTGGGTTAAGTGACATTTTAGCTTTGCTTTTTGATGTGGCCAGTGCAATCACACTTCACACCTTGAAGTTTTTTAGAGTAATGAGGATACCCACTGGAACGCAGATCTCTCAGACTATCCAGTTTTCTAGAGTTTTGTGATTAGAACAGTAAAGTGAAATATGCAGTTACTGTTTGAGACAGAAGATGTTAGTTGCTGTGGTCTTGCTTATGATGTACTGTGGTTATCTTTGAAGCATTTCCTTTCTTTGTTACAAGACTTTTTAAAAGTTGCTGGAGCTGGGTGTGGTGGTGCATGCTTGTGATTGCTGCACTCCGAATGCTGAGGCAGGAGCATTGCTTTGAGTTTGAGACCAGCCTGAACTACAGAGTGAGACCCTGTCTCCAACCCCCCCCCCAAACAAAACAAAACAAAAAAACAAAAGCAACAATGTTGCTGGATATGGCCCTTTGGAGTAAAGTTTTAAAAACATGTTGGAATCTTTTCAGCTCATCAGAGTTGCCTCTTTAAAAAAGCAGCATCCTGAGCTAGATGTGGTGGCACAAGCCTGTAATCCCTGCACTGATTGCAAGTTGCTTGGGCAATTTAGCATCTTCAAGAGACCCTGCATCAAAATAAGAAATAAAACAAATAAATGTCTATGGATGTAGTTCAGTGCAAAGGCCCTGAGTTCAATCTGCAGTAACACACACAGCAAATGATGTGAAAATATATGATTTCAAATCTGTTTGCTTTTGTACTCATTGAATTCATAAATATTTATGTTATGTCCAGGTTATAAATAACCTCATCAGCCTTTGAACAAACATTTATCTCCAGTGGCTACACATGTCCTGGCACTTGTGTGCTCAGTTCTGGGATGATTTATGAAGTACCAGCTTTATCAAACACGGTACTACATTGAAAGCAAAGCCGAGGCCAGGCATGGTGGTGCATGGCTGTAATCCCAGCACTTGGAAGACTAAGGCAGGAGAATTGCCTTGAGTTCAAGGCTAGCCTGGGCTGCATAGTTAAGGTCCAACCTGAGCTACAAAGTGAGACCATGTCTCAAAAAAGCAAAGCTTAGCACAGGGGCTGTTCCTGAGGACTTAACATAGGTCACAACCACCCTAAACAGGCGAGTCCACTTTTACTGTTTTTGTGGGATTTTTTTTTAAAGTTATATTCTAGATTATACTAAGTTATTCTATATTGTTTGAATCATGGAGTCCCCTCTAGAGTATAAATTTGACCAGTTTGTGAATGGCATGGCAAAAACAACAATAAGAGTGTAGTGGGCCAGGGATTTAGCTCAACGGCTCAAGTGCTTGCCTGGTAAGTGTGAGGTTGTGAGTTCGATCCCGGGCACCAAAAACAAAACAAACAATAAGAGTTTAGTAACTAGACTATTATTTTGCGTATGATATTTTAGCCAGGCATGGTATTCCATGCCTGGAATCCCAACACTCTGGAGGCCTGAGACGGGAGGAATACCTGTTCCAGCCCAACCTTGCCTGTGTGATGATTTAGAAAGACCATGTCTCAAAAAGGGACAGGAAAGGCTGGATGTAGCTTGGTGTGAAAGCCGTGGGTTCAATCCCCAGTATGACTACTAGGGAAAAAAAAGGCAAGGTTTAAAAAAAAAAGACAAGACTGGGGTGTAGCCCCACGATAGTGCAACTAAAAATACTTGTGAAAGAGGACTCTCAAAACTACTCAGTGGTAGGGTGCTTACTTAACATGCACAGATTCCTTGGATTCAATTCCTAGTACTATTTAAAAAATTCTTCTAAAATGTGTATTGTGTAACATTGAATTTTTTTTTGGTGGAGGAGTATGTATCAGAAGATTGTTTTAAGGATGATCGAGAGGTGGTAGCTAAATGCTGTCCCCAAACAAATGGGATTCTAAAAAATGAAGGGAGGAACCTCATTTTATCAAGGTCTAACCCCAGAGAGTTGTGAGGTTCCAGGATTATATCATAAATTAATAACAGGGTAACCTTAAGTAGCTCTCATAGGTCTGAGCGGAGATAATGAATGACCAAGCCTCAGAAACACTTTTAGTAAGGATATGGTGCCTTTTGTGGCAGAGTAGTCAATGCCAAATTCTCAAACTGGTCCTGAGTGTGTGTCCACATTTTGCAGATAAGGAGACCCATGATCTTCAGTTTTTGACCTACAAAGTATGATAGAAATTCACAGTGAATGTTTAAAATTTATTACAGTACATTTATTAGAGTTACATTTTTTTTTTTTCTGGCTCCCAGGGATCAAACTCATGACCTAGCACTTGCCAGGCAGGCCTTATGCCACTGAGCTAAATCCCCAGCTACAGTTACATTGTTATTAGTCCTCAAAATACTTCCCCTCATTGGAACCTCACTCAGGGATCCCATTCCTTCTTGCTAGTTTCTGAAACAGTTCTGGAAGTGCTGCTTTCTGAGTGTCTTTAGGTGTGATTAAAAATTATAATAAGTGCCACTGCTATGTGCCATCTAATGGAAAGGCTGGCTCCTAAAAATATGACAATGTGTCCTCATTCACCTTACTCACTGGATATGGTACTAGACTACTTCTCATTCTTCCCCAAATCGGACTGACCTTGAAAAGTAAACATATAGAATTAATTTGGGACATCAAGGCAGCCATGCACAATGGTGGAACTAAAGATCCTCGTGAAAGAGGACTCTCAGAACTGCTGCAGAAATGACAAGAATTAGATAAATGTGTTAGAAGCAAAGGGGAGTATTTTGTGAGAGATTAATGTGAAAGTATATGTGTTACTGTAATACATTAAAAAAATTATATTGACCATATTTTTCTGTCACACTATATCACCACTTGCAACCAGGGTTGCGAGTCAGACCGGGGACTCCTCCACTGCCATTCTGTTTCTGCTAATCATTTCTTGCACTTTACAGTGTGTTGAGGATACTTGAAACTTTTAGAGGTTTGTTACAGAATGAGAGCTTTGAGAAATCAGCTTAAGTATCAGCAAATTTTAGACAGCATACTTTAAATAGTATATGCCTATCTGAGTTTAGATACTTGTAAGGAGATGAAAGTCACATGTTCACTAACTTGCAAATGTCACAACAAAACCTTTGCCTAACAGTGTCAATGAAAACTGCTGTCTTGCCAGAAGTGGTGGCACATGTCTATAATCCTAGCATTTGGGAGGCTGAGGCAGGAGGATTGCCCTAAGTTTGAGGCCAACCTGTGCTATGTAATGAGTTCCAGGCTAGTTTGAACTACATGGTGAGATCCTGTCTCAAAACAAACAAACAAACAAACAAACAAAGCAAACCAAAACAAAACAACTTTTATTTCTAGGCTTATTTGATATGATTCTGGAAATAAGAGAAACAGGATTAAAATACAGATACATTTTTGAGGAGATACAGTATAAAAGTTAAATTCTGGGCCAGAGGTTTAGCTCATTGGCAAGTGCAAAGTTCTAAGTTCAATCCCTGGTACCAACCCCCCCAACCCATGAAAGTTAAATTGATAAAGGTTTAGGTTAAGGATTTTTAAAATTAGTTTATGAATTGGCATTTGCATTTAGATGCAGGTGACTTTCAATAATTTCTGTTTACCTTTGCTAAAATATATGTTTACCTGAGAGCTAAGACTTTCTGTTTATTTCCAAGCAACAAATAAAATCCAAGTATTACTAACCTAAAGAGGAGGATCCTTCACATAAAAATTTTCAGCCTTGGGGCAGGATATGGTTCAGCGCCAAAGTACCTGCCTGGTAAGCACAAGGTCCAGAGTTCAATTCCCAATACTAGAAAAAGAAAAGTTCTTAGGCTCGTATTA
Organism: Hydrochoerus hydrochaeris; assembly: GCA_004027455.1. Classification (NCBI taxonomy): domain Eukaryota; kingdom Metazoa; phylum Chordata; class Mammalia; order Rodentia; family Hydrochaeridae; genus Hydrochoerus; species Hydrochoerus hydrochaeris. The sequence continues at coordinate 45,745 of PVLA01008658.1, forward strand.
TGTACCTTTTATTTTCTTTATTTCTTTAAAGCAGTATAGGAAATTGAACCCAGGGCTTTCACACTAAACTGTGTCTCAGCCCTTTTTTAATTTTTAATTTTGAGACAATCTCATTAAATCACTAAATTGCCCAGGCTGGAGTCTATCTTGTGATCCTTTTATCTCAGCCTCCCAGAGTGCTGGGATTATGTGCATTTTCCTTTACAGCTCTTATTTATTAAGGAAACCACACAGGCATACAAAAAGCCCCCATAAAAGTATAATGAATGTACCTGGACTACTAGGCAGCTGAAGAAAAATATTCCTAATGTATTCGAAACCCCTATACCCCCTTTCTCTGCTGCTTTTCCTTTTTCCCGTTCTACCCCACTATGTGACCAGTATCCTGAATTTGCTATTGATTTATTACCTGTGCTCTGTGTATATACATCACAACACAATGTGCCATGTATAGCCTTGAACTCTCGTGTCTTGCATCTTAATCAGATAAAAAACCATTTCAAGTTTTGAAAAGTTCTTGTTTCACTTAGAAAAAAAGATTTTATATGCATATAAAAATTTAAAAGCTTGATAATTTAGTGTTCATCAAATAATTAAGTTTCAGAGTCTTATGTTAGAGTGGAGTAATCTTGATTAAGCTGATTTACAGATATACTTTCATGGATATATTATCCCTACTAAATTGAAGATTTATAGTGCTATAAAAAGGTATGTAACATAATTAATGAAAGAGCTATTTTGTAGAAATCACTCCTTAATTGTGTTGAACTTGAGCCAGTGACCTGAAGCCTGTGACTTTTCCATTTTCATTTGTTCAATGTATATATTTGTAAAACTTATGTGTAACCTCTTTTTTTTTTTTTGGTCTTTTGAGACAGGGGTCTCCCTATGCAATTCCAGGCTGGTCTTGAGCTCAATTTGTAGACAAAGCTAGTCTTAAACTTGTAACGATCCTCCTGCCTCAGCCTCCCAAATTTTAGGATTGCAGGTATGCACTACCACACCCGGCTTACATATAAACTCTTTAAAAAACCAAAACTTTTTTTTTTTTTTCTGTTTTTTTCTTTGTTCTTCTGGTGGTGCTGGGGATTGAACCCAGAGACTAGTGCATACTAGAGACGTGCTGTACCCCTGACCTATAACCTATAACCCCTGCACCCAAAGTGTTTTTAGTACAACATTGTCTAGACACTGATTTTATGTGTGTGGGTTTTTTTTTTTTTTTTGTGAGACAGAGTCTCAGTTCACTTTGTAACCCAGGCTGGCCCCAAACTCACAGGATTCTCTTGCCTTAGCCTCCCGAGTGCTGGGATTACAGGCATGTACCACCATGCCCAGCACTACCATTATTCTTACTTCCATTATTACTAAACAATAACCAAGTCAGAGTAATGTAAAAATATGTAGTGTTTTCTGAGATGTATGTGACATGGCTCAAGTTGGCCATGTGTGTGTTGGGGGATGGTTTGCAGTATTGGAAAGTGCACTGCAGAGCTGGGGATTTAGCTCAGTGGCTCAAATGCTTGCCTGGTCCTGCTATGTGTGAGTTTGAGTTTAATCCTGGTACAAAAAAAAAAAGGAAAAAAGAAAGTGCACTGTGAAAGTAGCTGAGTAGCTGGGTGCAGTGACAGCAACCTGGAATCCCCTCTATTGGGGTGAGACAAGAGGATCATAAGTTCAAAGTTAGCCTGAATAATTTAGACTTAAAATAATTATAATTTATTATAACATAGTCTTAAAATAAAAATATCTAGGGGTATAGCTATGTAGTTTCAGGCTGGTTTTGAACTCACTTTATAGCCCAGGCTGATCTCAAACTCCCTTCAAACTCCCTTTAACCCTTCTTCTCCTTATTTATGAAAGCTTTATTTTCTTTTTTTTTTTTTTGGTACTGGGGATCGAACTCACAACCTCACACTTACAAAGCAGGCACTTATACTGCTGAGCTAAATCTCCGGCCTCTCTTTTTGTTTTTTGAGACAGGGTCTTGCTATGTAGTTTAGGCTGGCCTTGAACTCACTATGTAGCTCAGACCGACCGTGAACTCACTATGTAGCCCAACTTGGCCGTGAACTCATGGCAATTCACCTGCTTCAGCCTCCTGAGTGCTGGGACTATAGGTGTGTGCCACCACACCTGGCCTCCATTTTTTCTTTTTATTCTAATTTTTCCTTGTGCCTTCTTTCCTTTTCTGCCTCCTCCTTCCATGTTCCCCTTCTCATTTTAACATTTTCTTCCCATTTCCCAATATCTATTACACATTTTGATCCTTATTTACAGTTTTGGTTTCTCATTCCAAAGAAATAATGTGGTGTTTAAGCATATAACACATCTTTTTTTTAATCCCTTTCCCATCTTATCCCTTCCCACTTCCTCTATCTCTTGATCTTCTTCCCTTTTGCAAAAGCTCTACTCTCTATTTCCTATTATCTGTCTATTGTTTTGCTTTTTATTTATATTTTGGGTTTCTCAGATAAGAGAAACCATGTGGATGTTAAACTTGTGTGTCTGATTTATTTCACTTAACATGTGTCAGTGTGCATCCATTTTTCTACAAATGACTCACTTATCCTTTTTAATGGCAAAATAGTACTTCATTGTGTATAAATACCACTCTTCCTTTATCCACTCATTGGCTGATAGATACATAGGTTACTTCCAAGATTTAGCTGTTATGAGTTGTGCTGTTACAAACACGGATATGCAAGTACCCTTGTAATATGATGTCTTTAACTCTTTTGGGAAGATAGAAGAGGAACCTCCATACTGGTGTCCATAGTGGCTGTACTACATTCGTGTCAGCAATATAGAAGGGCTCCTTTTTCCCTGCAGCCTCTCCAGAATTTGTTATTATGTGATTTTCTGGATGATGACCATTCTTTCTGGGGTAATAAGATCTCAGTGTTGTTTTAATTTGCCTTTCTCTAAAGGCAAGAGATACTCAACAATTTTTTTCCATGAATTTACTGGGTATTTTATTTCTGAGAAGTGTTTATTGCCTTTGTTGTTGATTTTTTGATTGAGTCTTTTGGTTTTGGGGGCGGGGTTCTGAGTTTTTTGAGGTCTTTACATATTCTAGATGTCCAAGGAATAGCTGGCAAAAAAATTTCCCATTCTGTAGGTTGTCTCTTCACTCTGTTATTTCCTTTTCTTTGTAGAATTTTTAAAAAATTTGCTAGAGCCCGTTTGTTGATTCTTGGTGTTATTTTTTCTGTAATTGTTCAGCCTTTGCCTCTGCCTGTTCCTTCAAGAATTTTACCTATTTTGTCTTTCAGCAGATTATTTCTGTTTTCATTTATTTTTTTAATGGTTAGCAAAATATCATTGAAGGTAGGAAAAACAACTCTGCAGAGTGAATTTGGGCCAAGTAAAAGTAGGAAAAGAAGTATACTCTACGGCATGAGGACAGGCCACCAGGCAAGAGCGAGGCATGCTGGCCTGTTCCTGTTCTAGTATTTAGACCTTGGATTCATTTTTGATGTTTGTATAGTACACGATGTGAGATATGGGTCTTCAATCATCTACATGTGGATAGCCAGTTTTCCCAGCATCATTCATTAGAGACTCTCTTTCCTCCAGTGTATGATTTGGGGCCCTTTGCCAAACATCAGGTGGTTGAATGTGTCTAGGGTTATTTCTGCATCCTCTATTCTGTTTGATTGATCTTTGTATCTGTTTCTATGCTAGTGCTATTCAGACATTCTTACTAGTATTTAACTTGGTAGATCTTTTATAGTTATTAGCTGCACATTTATTGCATACATTTGTTTCTTCAGTCAAAAGTGGCATTTCCTAGGCTTAGTTTTATAGGCAGGCTAGTGTTTTTAGCCATACTAGAGAGAATAACAGTACCTACTTTGTATGGTAACGATGAAGATAAAATGAGCCTAAAAACAAAAAAGCCAGCCAACCATCCAACCGAACAGAAAAACCTAAATCCTGAGAATGCTGCTAGGCGTGGTGGTTAGCATTGTCACTGCATATTAGTTCCTCATGAATACCAAAATATATGTGAGAAGTATATGTGATGGATACTTCAGCATAAAATGATTGTTGAAAAATTGTGGGTTTTATGTTGAATAACCTAAGAAAATTAGTTTCCTTAACTGCAGCTCAGATTCCATGTTGGTTTCTGTCGTGGGCATGGCCCTGTACACTGGATATGTCTTCATGCCCCAGCACATCATGGCAATATTGCACTATTTTGAAATTGTACAGTGACGAAGATGTGATCAGGATCAAGAGATTCCTTGGAGAAGATACACCCTACAAAGTTGGAATGAGACCTCATCAGATGTCATAAGAAACTACTAGACGTCAGCATAACCGACCATATAAATATGAAGACTAAAATTCATGAGAACAGGAAACTCATCCTGACTCATGTGTTGTGTTCTTTATTTTTAATCTTAGAAGAGGCTCTTGTATAGTAGTTTTTGTCTAACATTGTAGTCATTTGTACTTTGATATTAGTATTTTCTTAACCTTTGTGACTGTTTGAATATTACCCCATGAAAGCTTTTTTTAATGTAACTGAGTACATTTTAATTGCCTTCTATTTTTAAAACTCAAAGTAATTAGTTGGGCTTTATTGTTCTTGCTATTGTATGGCATATACATCTGCCTGGATATATTTCTACTCTTGACCAAAGTTTTGTAAGAAATAATACAAGATTTGGAGCAGGGGGCTGGGGAGGGAGGCTATTTTATTGAGAATTACTTACAAAACACTTATCTGTGAGTTTGAACTCAGGAGTATAATTTTAGCTTTCTAGACTCCTACCAGTCTATGCTTTCAAACTATTAAAATGTTTCTTAGCAATGAATAAAAGTAAAGATCTTGCTAAAATTAAAATAAGGAACATTTCACCTTTTAAATATTTAATTCTTATGAGGACTTATTCCCAGAAAACTTTGGTGATGATTCTTAAGACACTAGGTGGTTAGCTAATAGTATTATTAATGCTTCTGTGTATCGTAGAGTTTTTAATAGATGGAAACCAGTGTCCTCTGAGAGCCACTATTAATAGTGTATGATGCTTCCTTAAATTTAGTTTCATGACTGTAATGGGTGCTGCAAATGCATTTGCACATTGCACTAAGATGTGATGAGATGAATTATTAAAAGACATAGCAAAAAGAAGTGTAAATTTGGCTAAAATCCTTACACTCTTTGTATTGTTTTTTTTTTTTTTTAAAGATTTTTATTCCTTAAATGTAAAATGACTATCTAAATTTTTGGTGTAAACTCATTAAATTCAAAGACAACAAGAATCAGCTTATGTGGCAATATATCTTTTCCTTTGTGGTTAAATATTGATCTACTGTAGTAGTTACATTTCTGAACTGATTGTTGTGGAGGACCCAGATAAGCATAAGTATATCTTAACATGTCTTTCAATGTCAAAGTAATGATAATAATAAAAGAGATTAAGTACTTTAAGATCCCTTTCAGATAGGCTTTGCTAATTTTGAAAAATTTATATATTTTTGGGCCTAAATTTACATATATACATTTTTAATCCATTTTATTTCAAAGAGAAAAAAATAGTTTTAAAACCTCTCAATGGGGAGCAAAAAATGGTACACTGAGCATTGTTGTCCCCAAATCATTCACCCAGAGCACAAGACATCTGCATTCAATTGTCCAAATGATACTTGCACAAATCTTTTTCTTCAATGAATTCAGAGAAATCCATAGTATAACCATCTTAACTGTACACACATACACACACACACATGTTGTTTTGGCTTCTCACAATAGGCAATTCAGTGATTACACGTGCATGTCTGATTTATTTCACTTATTAGTATGGTCTCAAGTTGCATCCATTTACCTATAAAAGTCTCCAGTTTGTCCTTTGTGGCCGAATAGTACCCCATTGTATAAAAGTACTGCATCTTTTTAATCCATTTCTCCAGTCAATGGGCATTTAAGTTGTTTCCAGGATCTAGCTGCTATGAACATGTGTGCACATGTATTGTTGTGGTATGAAGTTTTTAATTCTTCTGGGAAGATAACCAGAAAGGGAATAGCTTGGTTGAATGGGAACTCTAGTCCTAGTTTTTTGAGGAATCTCCACACTGATTTCCACAGTGGTTGCACCAGTCTACACTCTTTCACCAACAGTGGAGAAGGGTTCCTTTATCACCACAGCCCCTTCAGCATTTGTTATTGCTTTATTTCTTGATAATAACCATTCTTTCTGGAGTGAGGTGGAATCTGTGTTGTTTTAATTTACATGCCTTGAATGACCAGTGATGTTGAACATTTTTTCATATATTTCTTTGCCATTTCTATTTCTTCATCTGAGACATGTGTGTTCACCTCAGATGCTCATTTTTAGATTGGGTCTTTAAATCTGGGAGGACAGGTTTTTTGAGTTCTTTATATGTTCTTAATAGTAATTCTTTGTCCGAGGAATAGCTGGCAAACAATTTCTCCCACGTTGTGGGTTTTCTCTTCACTCTACTGGTGGTTTCTCTTGCTGTGCAAAAGCTTTTCAGTAAGATAAAATCCCAGTTGTTGATCCTTTGTGACAGTTCCTGTGTACTCTGGGTTTTGTTCATGAAGTCTTTGCCTACATCAATGTCTTCAAGAGTTTTACTGCTCTTATGTTCTAGCAGATTTAATGTTTCTGTTTTAATATTAAGATCTTTGATCCATTTCAAATGTAGTGCATGGTGCATGGTCCATCTTTAATCTTTGGCATGTGCAGAGCCAGTTTTTCTAGCACCACTTACTAGAGAGGCTACCTTTTTTCTAGTGAATGTGTTTGGCACTTTAGTCAAAGATAAGGTGGCATAATATGTCTGCAGTTGTTACTGCATCTTCTGATCTGTTCCATTGATCTTTGGGTCTGTTTTTTTTTTTTTTTTTGCCAGTACCATGCTGTTTTTATCAAGTAGCTTTATAGTATAATTTCAAGTCAGATTATGTTGCCCCTGCCTTGCCTTTATTGCCCATGATTGCCTTTGCTATTCTAGATCTCTTCTGGTTCTAGATGAATTTTTGGATTGTTTTATCTAATTCTGTGAGATATGCAAGTGGAATTTTGATTGGGATTGTACTGAATCTATGTTACTGTTTTGGAAATATGGTTATTTTCACTATATTGGTTCTTCCTACCCAAGAGCATGGATATCTCCCCATTTTCTAATACCCTCTTCAATTTTCTTTTTGAGAGTACCGTAGTTTTCAATGTAGAGGTCTTTTACATCCTTTGTTAGATTGATTCCTAGGTATTTCATTTTTTTGGATGATATTATAAAAGGTATTGTTTCACAGATTACTCTCTCAGTGAGTTTGTTATTCATATACAAGAAGACTATTGATTTTCAAGTGTTGACTTTATATGCTGCTGAATTTGTTTATTAAATCTATACGTTTTTTAGTGGTGTTTTTGGGGTCTTCTAAATAGAGTATCGTGTCATCTGCAAATAATGATAGTTTAACTTTTTCCTTTTCTGTCTTTGTTTCTTTTATTTCTTTCTCTTGTCTAATTGCTCCAGCTAAAATTTCCAGGACTATGTTGAATAAGGGTGAAGAGATAGTGGACATCTTTGTCTTGTTCCTGATTTTAGAGAAATAGTTTACAGTTTTTGTCCATTTAGTATGATGTTGGCTGTTGGTTTGTCATAAATGGTTCTTATCAGATTGAGATAATGACCATGTATTTCAGTTTTCTGTAGGTTTTTTTTTTTTTAATCATGAATGGGTGCTGGACTTTGTCAAAAGCTTTTCTGTATCAATTGAAATTGATCATATGATTTTTGTCCTTGGTTCTGTTATATGGTACATTATATTTATGGATGTATGTATGTTGAACTATCCCTGTGTCCTTGGGATGAATCCCACTTTATCATGGTGTATAATCTTGATAATTTGCTGCATTCTGTTTGCCAGTATTTTATTAAGGATTGTTGTATCTATGTTCATTATGGGAATTGGCCTGTAATTATCTTTCTTAGTTGGGTCCTTGTCCGGTTTTGTTATCAGGGTCATGCTTGCTTCCAGGAGTGAATTTGGGAGCATTGCTTCCCTTTCAATTTCATTAAAGAGTTTGAGAAATATTGGTATTAGATCTTCTCTTAATTTCTTGTAGAATTCAGCAGTGAATCTGTCAGGGCTTTGGCTTTTCATTGTTGATAGGTTTTTAATTACATCTTTGATTCATTGATATTGGGTTATTTAGGATTTTTATATCTTCTTGATTCAACTTTAATAATTCATGTGTATCTAAGAATCTTTCCATTTCTTCTGTATTTTCCATCTTGTTAGAATACAAGTTTTTAAAGTAGGTATAGGTGATCTTCTGGATTTTTGCAGGGTCTTTTGTGATATTTTACCCTTTTCATTCCTAATTGTGTAGATCTGAATCTTTTTTTTCTTTTTAAAATAAGATTAGCTAAGGATTTGTCAATTTTATTTAATCAAGGAACTAACTCTTCAATTCATTGATTTTTAAAAATTTTTTTTTAGTCCCCAATGTGTTAATTTTTGCTCTGATATTTATAATTTCCTCCTTTGTATGAGCTTTTGGTTTGGCCTGCTCTTGTTTTACTAGGAGTTTGAGATTCATCATTAAGTTATTGTGCTTACTCTGTTTTCCTGATGTGTGGATATTTAAGAGGCTATAAATTTGCCTCTTAAAACTGCTTTCATTGTGTCCCATAAATTCTGGTATGTCGAGTTGTTATTTTCATTCAACTGTAAAAGCTGTCTAATTTCTTCTTTAATTTCATTATGTGACCCCATTGGTTGGAGAGTTATATTTTTGAAGTACTTATTAATCCAGAGGTCTCAAGTAATATAGAAAACTTTTGTATCTTTAAAGAATCTATTTATATAATCACAATTATATTGGTGTGGTGAGAATAGTATCTAATTTTGAAGTAGTTAAAAATTGGATATGGTTATAAGTGAGTATGTTCATACTATCACATTGCAATAAGATGTGATACTCTCAGGCAAGATAAGGAATACAAAAATTTAACTTAGAATCTGTTCATTAATGCTCAATTTTGCCATTCCTCCATTGTCTCCCATAAAGAACTACTGACAAGTGGTTATCTTTTGTTATTTTTTTGTCTTGAGACAGAGTCTTGCTAAGTAGTTAAGGCTGGCCTCAAACTCATAGTGATCCTCCTTCAGTCTCCTGAGTGCTGGGATTACAGGCGTGTACCACCACTCCTGGCTGACAAGTGGATGTCTAATATCCCCATTTGTGAGTTTGAGACAGGAAACGATGAGAATTACTAGCTTAATAAATGGCTAATTAGATTACCTTACCTGACCTACTTAGAAATCTTTAATTCATCCCTTTTTTTTTTTTTTTTGTGCCGGGGATCGAACTTGCAACCTTGTTTTTTACTGAAATTCATTAAATTGCTATTGCAGGGCTGGGGATTTAGCTCAGCGGCATAAGCACCTGCCTGGCAAGCATGAGATTGTGAGTTCAATCCCCGGTACAGAAAAAAAAAATTGCTGTTGCATAGCTGATGATTTTATGATCACTGGGTTGTGAGATATATGGAAGATGAGTCTATCCCTACAGGAAATCTTGAGGAGAATCATAAAGAGGAATAGGAGCACGTCCATTGAGAAGTGATCAAAAAAGTATATTTTCACCAACCAACAAATGTGTTTTTGCTAGTAACTAACAAGTAGGCAGATACTCTACTTCCTTTTTTTAAAATAAAGTATTAGAGAGTTCTTCATGGCCCACTTGTTACTACATATTTCTGGCTAGGAAAGAAGTGACTGCCTTAATTATGGAATGATTTTTAAGGTCAAGGAGAGAAAATAAAAGAGTTAGTTAGAGAATGTAGCAATCCCCACAGTGTCTCCCTCCAGAGCAAAGGACAGGAAAGGACAGGTTTGCTCAGAGCCTGGGAAAATGGGGTGCACCTAAAGTAAAAGGCATTATAAAAGATTTAGGTTCCCTGTGCTCAGCGTTCCTCTCCTATAATGGAATCCATTGCAAACACTGGCATCACCTGGCCCTCTACGTTGCACTGTGGGAATTAGGGTTGGTAACTGTTGGAGACCCAGCTGTATAGGGTCAAGTTGTTGAACACAGGGACCCCTGACTGTGTTGGAAAGAGGTATGCATGGTGCTCTGACATCAACCACAGCTGAGGCAATCAAGGACATGGGCTGCTGATTCCCTCTGTTCCAGAGCAATAAAGCTGCCAACCTTACAGATAAGACAGTTCTAATTGGCAAAATTAAATACTTGGAGAAGTCTTTGAACTGACTCCCAAGGTCCTGCTCAGTTCCTGCTGCTGACTTCAGTATCCCCACCCTTTGTTGGAAAACCAAATAAATATGGGCCTCCCAGAGAAGTTCTTTGTCTCAACCCCCAGGGAATCTTAAATTCTGTTAAGAGGGTATTCGTCCTCCTAGAGCCCTAAAAATCATAGCATTTTTCTCTTTAAGCTGTTCACCAGCCACTTGTGTGGAAGGTTGCTGGTCTGGTCAGCCTGCAATAGGTTATCAGAACAACAACAATAATCTTTGATAGCGTGGCTATTGTTGTGAGTAGTAACTGTCCTTTGTCTTTGACAAATCTCATGTTTCCTGTCAGGTTCTATAAACTGTCAAGCTAATTTGTTAACTTGCAAGTAGAGTGAAACCTCAAAGCCTTCACAGTTCTTAGTAGTTTGGGTGATGAGGATGGGATGCTGCCTAATGAAGTCGTTTGGAAGAGGAAGGACAGTGGCCCCACAAACCAGATTTGGAGGTGAGGCGGCTCCCTAGGATTCAGTAGAGAATGCTTTAGTCCGGGTTTTGAGTGGTTTAGGGGATTAAGAGGCCACTGTGTAGTGAAAAAAAGAAAGAGACAAAGTAAGTGAGGCCTTGGTCATTGGTCACTCTCCTCTGGGTAGTATGAGAAGGGAATCTACAGCAGTGGGATAATAGATTCCACAGCCAAGCCTAACAATTGGCTGTGGTTTCTCAGCCAAGGAATCCTCAAAGCTGAAAAAGTGTCAGCAGTGACGAACATGCTGTTTAGCACAGAGCTTTGGGTCTTCTGAAAACCTTGGCAACTTTTTCAGGTGAGCAAGGAGTGGGTGGCTGTTTGAAACTGATAAGAATGCAAAGTCTGAATTTTTTCTGAGAGCTGTGTTTCTATGCTCCTGATTGTATCCTCTGCATCTACCTTTTTTTCCATTTGTTTCCTTAAAACAGATTCTCTCTACATAGCTCAGGCTGTTCCTGAACTCATAGCGATTCTTTTCTGCCTCAGCCTCTCTAGTGCTGAGATTACAATTGTGTGCCACCATGCCCAGCACTCTACTTCTACCCTAATCTTTGCTTCATAAGGACAAAGATGATCAAGGTCGAGGCCCAGTACACACCCTCCTGTGGATACTGGTGAAATTTATGTAGAAAAGGGAGATAGACTTTTTTGGCTTCATTGGCTATCATCACATAAGGCACCAGTTATTCCTTGGTATGATGAGGTACTAGAATTCAACTATCCATATTCAGGCAATATTTGCAGCAGAGAAGGGAAATTAATGTGATCTTGTTGCATGGGACCCTTTGGGCCTATTTCTCTTACTACTGTGGTTTCCATGTGGATGTATGCTGTAATTGGTGTTGATGTTGTACATGGTTCCATGTTGAATGCTGTAAGTACCAGGGGGGAGTCAGAGATGCAGACAAAGAAATGTTCCTGTCTTTGGGTCCTGACAAGCTTCTTTCAGCCACAAATCTCTATGACTAATGATTTAACAAATTAACCTGATAAAAGGAATCATCCTTCATCTAGAGGCACTATGATGATTTGGACTGTGTCAGTCTGATATCACTTTCTGGTATCCCTCTTTTGAAAAGGACCTGTTAACTCACTCCTGGGCTCTTAAGACTGCACCATGGAGGCCTTGTGACTCTGCAACATGACAGTCCTTTTTTGGGGTAAGTTAATTGGAGTCAATGTAGGAAAGATCAAATAAATGTCACTGTCAGGTGAATATGTCATATTTAAGAATATAGCAGACCTGGCCCCAGCAGCATCCTCAGTTTTATATGACAAAGGGGCTCCTGTCCCCCTGAGGACAAGTCATTGACTGTTCTACTGCCTAAAGCAACACTGCTGGATCAATGGGGAGCTCAATTCATAAAAATTATGGTAAATGCTTGGGCGCAGTTTGGCGATAGTTTGAAAACTTCATCCTGCTGGTGTCTATTGAGCTGTAGCCACAGTGCCAGCTCTGCTGGCTGAACCAAATGTGGGTGTGTCTGCTCTATTTGCTGTACAGAAAGAACTTGAGGCCCTTCTCAAGTTATTACTGCCTGGATCCAGCATCACACTGGATATGGCAGTACAGTCACCACTGCAGCTGTGGCCTACACTAAAGGACCCTGTGATCATATGGAGGCTCCCTGCAAGCAGGGGGGAAGAATGTTGCATTGAGATTGCATGGCTCCACCTTGCTCTTGGCAAAATGACATCAGAAGTTTGACTTCTTTTCAGGGGCATTCCTTGTGCCTTTTTTTACTGTTGACCCTTGGGTTACAAAGCAGGTTCCAACCATATTATTGTAGCTCTTGAAACTAATCTGTGTCATGTATTTAGGTTTCTGGGCCATTTGTAGCTTGATAATGTGTGTGCTGTTAATAATAGGTACTCAGCCAAGTGTTGAAAACACTCAGTGGATATTTCAAACTTACCATTCAGAGCCATCTGACATTGTTGAATACTGAAATGGTTTCTTCAGAAATTAATTTAAATAAATTTTTGACTGTAGGTCCCTCTGGAGGGGAGGGGAGGGGAGGAGAGGAGAGGAGAGGAGAGGAGAGGATGAATGAGAAAATGAGGGACCTACAGTCAAAAATCTATTTAAATTGATTTCTGAAGAAATCTCTCCTCTCTTCCCCTCCCTTCCCCTCCCCTCCTCTCCCCTTCCCTCCCTTCCCCTCCCTTCCCCTCCCTCCCTTTTCTTCCTCTCCTTTCTGTCTCCCTGATGGTGAGTGGGATTACTGGTTAAATCCAGGGCCCTCAGAGCTATGACTGAGATCAGTACTGCAGTAGGTATCTCCTCTTGCTATACAGAGGTACATTGATTTGGTCCTAGCCTCTGGAGGTCAGGGTAGAATGGCTGATGGAGTGGCATAATCATCAGAAACATTTCCAGGAACCAAGACTTAGAAACTGCACAGTAGTAGAAAGTGTACAGTCTTGTGGTTACTGTTTGAAGATTGTAAGTACTATTGGGAGACAGTTCTCCATGGGCCTCTTGCATTTCTGTGTCTTGTGAGCAGAAATACTGGTCATCTTTGTCCCAGACTCTCCCAGATGGTTTGCATAGGGGACAGCCGTGGCAGAAACAGGTAATGTCTTCTTCTGGAGCAAAGGACGGGCTTGCTTACAGCTTTGGAAAATACATACAGTGTCTACCTGTGGACTATGCTATCCAGTCTAAGATTTGGATTTTCTAAGCTTGGAGATCCTTTTTTTGTAATGAAACTTATTGTGTATAGATGTCATCTAAGCCTTCTTTGTAATACTCTGTGGGAATTACAGGAAAAAAATGCTAATACTATGTGCTAGTTATTGCTATTTGGGGCAATAACAACTTTTGTGTCTGACCCTGGAGCCTTATGTTTTCTGCCAACATTCACAGAACTACTTAAAGGCTAACTTGATAGCTTGCATGTAGGATAAAATCTTAGATCCTTCATTTACTTTGAATACTAAAATATCACAGTGGTTTAATTAAAACTACTTTTATTAGTACATATTTTTAGTAATAATGGTTGCATTCTTTGTTTGGAGCTGGTAGATGAACTGTACATAATACGTTTTAATGTTTTTTCATGACTTCCCTTTCCTTCTGTCTCTTGATCTTTTCATTTTGTTAGTTTTTTTTTTTAATCTTTTAGTGTACAGAAATCCTTGATATTGTGTTTTCTTCTAGTTACTTAGAAATTTTACATTTTCCATGGTTCTTAAAAATGCAACAGGGGGGGAAAAGACTAGATGGCCTATCAGTGAGCAACAAAATACAAAGCCTCCTGGGAAAAACAACTCATACGCCAGAATAAAACACCCTGGAGAGACCCAGACAGAGGAGATGGATCCTCTTGACACAGGAAGAAATTAAAACATAAAAAAGCTCATCAAATACTTCGGGACTACAACTGAAACAGCTGAAAATTATGGGACATCGCATTTTCATGGTGACCTGGCAAGTGTGCACCAGCTTGAATCCTCACCAGCCGGCAGAGCTGCCCAAACTTGTTCCCGTTGCCACTCACAGGAAGAACTTCAGTGCTGAAGTTGGGGTTTGGTGAGCCCAATGGAAAGCGGAGCCAGCAAAGGGACTTTCATTAATCCATAGTCAGTGCTGGGAATGAGACCCCCCCCCCCACATGGGAAGGGCGTGACCAAATGGGCGACATGTTGGAATCGGGCAGGAGGAGCCTGAATTGGGAGTGAAAGTGACTTCAGTTGGTTGCTCCCTCCCCCGAGCAGATTTGTGGGATTTGCTCGGACTGGGCTGCGCCCCTGGCCAGGACCCAATGAGCCTTCCCAAATCGATTCACTGCACCTAGCACGCACTAACTGGGTGAAAGGCCCCTGAAGTTTGGTTGGCCTGGTGGGGAGGGACAGGCATATGCAGAAGCTGCTTACACCTCAGTGACAAGAGAAGGCAGGAGAGGGCAGAGGTCCCTCGCCAGCGTGCTTTGGAGGAACCATGGCCAACAGGGAAGGGGGCTGGGACCTACACTGTAATCTGTGTGGAGGAAGCCAAGGCCATGACAGGAGAGAGAGGCAGGAGGAGGCCCCCAGCCCAGAACCCTGAGAACACTGAACCAGGAGAAGGAAAAACAAGGGAAACTGAGGGCGGCAAACACACAACATCAGACATGGCTTCAATGGATATTGAGAGATATCTTCTGGACCTTGTAGACGAGCTCAAAACTGAAATATTAAATCAGGTAAAGCAGGATATGAGTGGAGTAATAAAAGAAATGCTCTCAGGAAGCATCTCTCAGGATGATACAGACGGAAGAAGGGAGGAACACAAAAAAAGGTGAAAAACATTTGATAAAGAATATAAAGAAAATATAGAATACATGAAGCAGATTCAAAGAGACTACCAGGAAATTAAAAACTCCATTGAAAACTGGCAAAAGTCCTTAAAAGAAACTAAGGATAGACTATCAAAACTTGAAGATAAGTTTGCAATGTGTGATCATGAAAGGAAAGATATCTTAAAAATAACAAGGAAATAGGCAGTAGCAATACAAAAGCTAGAAGATGATAAGAGAATCTACAATTTAAGAAAAGAAATGTGAACAAAGAAGCAGGAATACATACAGGCGAATTATAAAGGCTATTCATGGAAATAATTAAGGAAAACTTCCCAAGCATGGGAAAAGAAAATGATTTGGTTGTGTGAGGCATACAGAACCCCAGCCACCTATAACCAAAACAGATCTACACCCAGACATGTAATAATCAAGATACCAGAAATTCAATATAAAACAATATTAAAAGCCATCAGAGAAAAGAAACAGATTACCTATAAAGGTAAGCCCATCATAATCATGGCTGACTTCTCAACACAGACCATCAGATCAAGAGGAGCTTGGAGTGAAGTATTCAAAGCCCTGAAAGAGAATAACCTCCAGCCCAGTTTGATGTACCCTGCAAAACTGTCACTAAAAGTTGATGGAGAAACAAGATGCTTCCATGACAAAGAGGAACTGGGTGAGTTTGTGACCACCAATCCAACCCTACAGAGAATACTGAAGGACATTGTAGAGAGAGAGAAAAAAAAATACCAGGATTTTAGGAACAGTGGCAGAAAGGCCTCAATGGGTGGGCCAGGCAGTAGAATGAAGGAGAAAAGTAGACAAACAAAGGCAGGGAAATAGCATGGCAGAAATGAGGCAGAGAAGGATAACTAGAAACTCTAACATAGATGGCCTTGATACGCTATATTGTTAATAGTGCACCAGGATTTAAAACCCACATTACTCACACTACTCTGCTTAGATGTATTATATTCTGTTCCAGTCATTCTACCTGTTCTAGATTTGAAGGCAGACAGTAATCCCAAAAATAACAGGATATAGTATGATAATCATCCTTAATTTCCTATTGACTTAATCTAAAGCTCTGTAAAACCTACAGTTTTACCATGATTGATCATAATTGAATCTGGTTTGTTGGATCGCGGTTTTGTATTGATAGATTTTATTCAAAGCTGTTATGTATCAAGTCAGAGTATAGGCAACTGCACTTAAGATGACAAGATCCACTAGAATATCCACTATGGTTTGATTATTACCTGCCTTTAAAGTTTTATACTGTCTACAATGTTTTATTTTTACTACTATTATTATTTACTGATATACTCAATTATACTGCTATATTCAGTTATACCTGATGATGTAGACATTCTATTGAAGATAATAAGAAACAACACAGTAATCATTGTAGATCACCTTGTACTATGGTTTTATATGACTTTTTGGTTTCATGTTTTTAAAGGAATTTGTTTTGTTTTGTCTTGCTAAGTTTTGTTCTTCCCTCTAATACAGAAAGTATAGAAATACATGCAGAGATTCATGCATGCATAGCTGTTTATACTCTCACTGTTTAACTATCTACTTTGTATGCTTTAATTTTGTAACTTGAGCAACTATTTCTAAGAGGACTATATGTAATTTATCAATTAGTGATTTCTTATTGTTTATCTTTTTTTTTTTTGGAATTCTGTATTACTTCTACCCTTTACATGCTTATGTTTCTCTTTAAATTAAAAAAAATGAGTCTTTAAATCCTCAGACATGATATTTATTTAGGTATTATTTACTTTATTTCAGTAAGATTTTAAAGCTTTAAGTTTATAGAAATACATGTAGAGACTCATGCATGCATAGCTGTTTACAGTCTCACTGTTTGAATATCTACTTTGTATGCTTTAATTTTGTAACTTGAACAACTATTTCTAAGAGGACAATATGTGATTTATGAACTAGTGATTTCTTACTGTTTATCTTTTTTAAAAAATTCTGTATTATCTCTACCCTTTACATGTTTTTTTTCTCTTTAAATAAATAAATTTAAAAAAATGCAAAAGGGTCTTCAAGAGTATAATACTGTAATGTGTTCTTACATATTACACATTTTATAGTACAAAATTGGATTAAGTTTGGATAGTCAAGCTATTCATGAGAAGCATTTATTTTACATTTTCTTTAGCGTGGGAAAATTATGGTAGTTTAGCAGTCCAGCTGAGACAAGTTGGTATCTTGGCCAAGGTGGTGGCAATTGGAAGAAGAAACAAAAGGATTGGGTGACTAATCATTAGGTTTCTGGCTTGTGTAACTCATAAGTTGTAACATTCACTAATACAGGTTCTGGGGGAAATGATCAGGTGTAAGGGAGATCATGTAACAGTGAAGTGGGTTGCAGATGATAAAGAGTTTTGTAAGCCATATTAAGAGTACAGACTTTATCCTAAGAGTAATGGGGAGTCATTGAAAGGTTTTAAGTAAGATTTATATTTTAGAAAGATCACCCTGTTTTACAGTGAGCATGGGTTGGAGGGAATACTCCAGTAGGGAAATTATTCAGGAGGCTGTTAGAGTAGTTCAGGCAACTCATGGTACTATGTTAGTCAAGATTCTTCAGAGAAGCAGAGCCAAAGGATTCATATACACAGAGATTTACTGTGCAGCTGGGTACAAGGCCAACCTGAACTACATAATGACGTCAAGGCCAGCCTGGCCTACATGGTGAGACGTTGTCTCAGAAAACAAGAAATTGCAGCCAGGCTTGGTAACACACATCTGTAATCCCAGCACTTGGGAGGTTGAGGTAGGAGGATTGTTGCAAGTTCGAGACCAGCCTGGGCTACAAAGTGAGCTCAAGGCCAGCCTGAACTGTACAGCGAAACCCTGTCTTAAAAAGACAAAAAAACCAAAAATGAACAAAACCCCTCCAAAAAAATCAAAAAGAGAGATGATTGATACACATGACTGAAGGATAGCATGTTCAAAATTTGCAGAAGCAATGTCTCAATTCAAGCCCTGTACTGTATAGAATCAAGATGTGACAATACCTCGCTTTGAAGGACATAATATAGGAAGAGTCAATGTTTGTTCACGTTCAGATTTGAAGACTGCACCAGGTGTGGTAATGCAGACCTGTAATCCCAGCACTATTGGGAGGCTGAAGCAGGAGAATTATCACAAGTTCAGGACTAGTCTGGGCTACATAGTGAGACCTTGTCCCCCAAAAAACAAAACAAAACAAAAAAAAGCAACCCAAATTTAAAGCTTGTCAGGTAGGAAAAATTCTCTCTTACTCAGGGATCAACCTGTTGTCCAATGATGTTAGTGAGGCCCAGCAACTTAGTGTGCTTTACTGATTACCAATTTAAATGTTAATCTCACCCAGAAATACTCAGAGTAACATTTGACCACATATCTGGGCACCCTGTGGCCTAGTCATGTGGATATACAAATTAATCATAACAGAGGCCTAAACCAAGTTTGTTGCTATGGAAATGTGAAGTGGATATAATTAAGAGATTGCAAGGGTACAGGAGAGGTGTCATGCATGCTGACCTGATTCATCCCCCCCACTTTTTTTCCTGATTCATTTTTTTTCTTCACACACATATACTTTATTAGTATATAAGAGATAGTAACACCAATCTTTTTAACAGAAATCTCAGGTCATGAGATACCAAACCGATCCATGAAGGGAGAAGAAAATTAAAAGGTACTACAAACAAAACAAACAAAAGGCACTACATAGTGGTAGCAGGTAAAGGAAGATTAAGCCACAGCAAATTGTCTAATGTGAGCATTAGCAATGATAAGGCAGGAAGGTGTAAAGTAGAATCCAAGCCACATTGGCGAGCAGATGATGATGGATCAGGCTTCTTCCTCCCTGGAAACTCTTGCTGTACTGTATTATCTCTTCCCTCACCTTCACTGTCCCACCCAACAGTTGCCCAAACTCTACTGTCTGCTCCTGCCTCACAGGCTGCTGCACTACTGGCACTAGGTTTGGGGCTGTCTGTAATTTAGAACAGAATTTAGAAAACTTGTCATGTGTTGTTCTGAACAGAAGAACACTAACGCATTCACATACAAAGGAGTTTGAGTTTCCATAATCACAGCCTTAAACAACAATCTTGAAAATTTGATGTCTTGTAGCAGCTGAGTCTAGTTAAAGCTGCAAGGCTCACAATATCAAGGAAGGCAGACCGAGACAGTGCAGGTAGGAAATCCCAGCAATCAGGCTCAGTCTGACTTTCCCCAGTTTAGAGCGAAATCTAATACACCTGAATTCGTCATCAAATGCTAAGGGAAATCAAGGGGGTGGGATTGATTTTATGTTTAAAAACCTGCAGAAGTTATTCTGTTAGAAAGGTGTGGCTGAACAGGTAGGAAATAGATTCCCCACTGTGAGTTTTCCTGATGGGTTTTGCAAGGATCCTGGAGATGCTGATCACCTGTGTCCCTCCCCTCCCCCAGGTATGGGATTGGTGATTACTGTTGCTTCAAAGCAGGTGTTGTTGATGTGAAAATGACTGTGTTATGGAAGATTTCATGAGTCAAAACAGCATAAACTCTGGTAGCTCCAGCTGAGACAAATTTGTCAGCCACAGGGCAGATTGTGCCACAGATGTTAGCCATGTCATCCATAAGGATGGTCACCCTATGTTTCACATTTCCTGCTCACAGCATGTGGTCCACTTCATTGGCCTTCTTTCATTCTTGGTGAATCAAGGCAAATGGTTTGGAATGGAGGTAACTCTTAGCTCTATCAACATTAGGTGGGACAACTGTACAGATCCTCTATTCAGAGATACTTTCCCTAATTCACTTCAGGACAGCTGGCTCTGCACACAGATTGTCCACTGGGATGTCAAAAAAAAAAAAAATCCTTGAATTTGAGAAGCCTGTAGACCCATGGTGATAATACAGCCTGTACCTGCTACAGATAGCAGATTTATCACAAGTTTGGCAGAGATAGGAGCCTGGCTTTTATCCTTCTGGCATAAAAGAATTGTAAGATGAATTATAACCCAGCTGACTGAAGCAATCTTGCAAACATTAACCATGATCAAAAGATTCTTTAGACTGTCTCTTATTTCACCACAATGGCTTTTGAACAGTGGAGCCATTGCTACAATTATACTTTCACCAATTTCCACATAGATCTCCTGGTTACTAAATTTCTTAATTACTACCTTGCCTAGCTCTAGGTCCAAGTGGTCAGCAATCTTTTGAAGTAAATCCTGGTGGAACCAGCTACCTAAGATTTTGCTATGTCCTACCTTGGGCACCTACCATAGGTGCTCTTTGGTCAGCAATCACTGCTGCTGTGGAAATGGGAATGAGAGTCAGCCCAGACACAACATTCACTCCGCACGCATTATTGCTCTGCCATCTTGCTGACCAAATTCTTGGTTGACTCATTTGGTGGTTAGTGATTCCATTGAATGAATGAATATAAAGAGGTGATTTGGTTTGACATAGGAGAAATTTAGTTTGACATAATAGGAAATGATTGCAGTTTTTAATATGTTGAGTTTCATGTTAGTGAAATAGTAGTCTAGTGGTGATATTTACAAGCTTTATGAATATAGTGATAAGATAGTTAGAAAATAAGTCTAGGGGAAATGGCAAAAAAGAAAAGAAAAGAAAAATCTTAGTTTAAGAAATACCTGATTCAGCTGGACATGATGGTGCATGCCTATAATCCCAGCACATAGGAAGGTGAAGCAAAAGGATTGCTTTAAATTCAAGGCTAGCCTGGGCTACAAAATGGTTTTAAGGCCAGCCTAAATTGCATAGTGAAACCCTGTCTCAAAAAGACAAAAAAAAAATCTGATTCTGGGGCCAGAGATTTAGCTCAGCAGCATAAGCGCCTGCCTGGCAAGCACAAGGTCCTGTGTTCAATCCCTGGTACCAATAAAAAAAAAAAAATCTGATTCATAGGTAGATAATAATTGAAGTCAAAAGAGTGGAATTTCCCAGGTGTCCAAGCCAATAAAGCTCCTAAAATTATAAGTAAAATTATATATAAATGTTACTAGAAACTTTTTTATAATCAGATTTGAAATAATTAAAAACCACTGTTAGAATCTATACTTGAATTTTTTTCTGTGAAATGAATGAATTAATTAGTAACCAAAAATATAATCTTGTATACTAGGTTAGAAAATGACAAAAGGTAAACTGGTAACATCTATGAAAAAAGATTCACTTTCCTAGTCTCCCAAAGGTTTTAGAAATCAACAAGTAATAGAGTTCTATGACTCCTTGTCAAAAGCTCTTGAGACTATAAATAATTCAGAATGCAGCCATTTTTATGGGACTTTAGAAAGTGACATATATTATTTAACATCCCCAGTACAGTCCAGGATAGAATACAGTTAATCAAATATATTTTTAGTTCTTCATACAACTGTATGAGTATTCACTCTAAATGAGCAAAATAAAATAGCTAACTTCACATCACTTCAGGGAAGATTCTGGTGACAAATGATTTCAGATCAATTACATTTGTGACCAAATGGGTTGTGAACAAATTAAGTTTTCAGAGTTCTTTTTTTTTTTTTTAATTTTTGGAACTGTAGATGAGATTATTGATCTGTTCTAACATCTCCATGACAGACTGGCCAAAGAGAATTGGGTGAGGTGGTGTGTGCATGTAGTCCCAGTACTTGGGAGGCTGAAGCAAGGGGATTGCCATGAGTTCAAGGCCAGCCTGGACTACATAGTGAGTTAAAGGTCAGCGTGAGCTACATAGTGAGACCCTGTTTTTAAAAAAGAAGCAAACAAAACAAAAACAAAAGCTGGGCATGGTGGTTCATGCCTGTAATCCCAGCACTCGGGAGGCT
This sequence comes from Hydrochoerus hydrochaeris, assembly GCA_004027455.1. NCBI lineage: Eukaryota > Metazoa > Chordata > Mammalia > Rodentia > Hydrochaeridae > Hydrochoerus > Hydrochoerus hydrochaeris. Next base: position 67,636 of record PVLA01008658.1, read on the forward strand.
GAGGCAAGAGGATCATTGTGAGTTCAAGTCCAGCCTGGGCTACAAAGTGAGCTCCAGGCCAGCCTGAACTGCATAGAGAGACCCTGTCTCAAAAAGACAAAAAACAAAACAAAACAAAAAGCAAAAGCAACCCCCCCCAAACAACAACAACAACGACAACAAAAAACTGGGCAAAGGGTGGAAACAGGTCAGTCACAAAAGAAATACAAAATATCTAGGAAACATATAAAAAGTTGTTTAGCTTTATTGGTAATTAGAGAATGTCAATAAAAACAAGATAACTTGTTACCTTCCAGGTTGGCAAAGATTTATAACACTCAGGCTTAGAATGAAGACTAGGCACCCTCATGTGATGCTAACTCTAAGGTGGCTCCATGATCTCTGCTCCCTGGTGGAATGTCTCTTAGAATCTCCAACCCTTCAGGGGAAGACAGAGCTAAGCCCTGCTTTTGTCACCCAGAAACAGTTTTAAGCCTCTAAATTTGTGGTTATTTGTTATGCAGCAACAGAAGATGGTGACACTCATGTCCTACTGGTAAACTATTATTTAAAACCAGATATACCAATGTTGTTCCTTAATAGGTGTACCAATATTGTGAGTACCAACAAGATGCACCAAACAAAATGTAACAAGCTGTACCAATAGTGTTTGAAACAAGAAGTTCCAATATTCATACAAGGTGTTCCAAACAACATGTACCAATATTCAAAATAGGCATATGTGTTTTGATCCAGTAGTTCTATTTATAGGCTATAGAGAGTTGTATAAAGTTGTAGGTTTGAGAATATTTATTAAAATGTGGCTTAACATAGTGGAAAAATTGGAGACAAAGTAAGTGATCTTTCCTGGAGGACTGAATACTTTTATGATGTATTCTACTAAGAGCCAGTAAGTAACTCTAATCATGATGTCCCCATTTAGTTTTCTGTATCTAGTACAAAAATATATCATTTGCTGTCATCATACAACAAAAGCAGAATTATATAATAATAAGCTTATGGTAAAAAATTTCATAAAAATTGGATGACAGTTTAACATTTTGTTACAGTCATTCTAATAATAGTGTAATAACTGTATTTTGATAATCATTATGTGTTTTTCCTTGGGTTTTTTTTTTTTTTTTTGGTTTCACTATATAGTGCAGGCTGGCCTCGAACTTATCATGTAGCCCAGGATGACCTTGAACTCACAACAACCCTTCTGCCTCTGCCTCCTGTGTGCTGGATTTACAAGCATATGCTGGCTAGAACTGTTATGTGTTTTACCTACAAATTTAGCCTCCATTAATTGGAGTCATCTTTATTTTATAGGTAAAGAAAAGTTGGCTAATAAAGACTTTCCAAAGGTCACATACTAAGGGCATGTGGGTTGGGCAGGTGAGAGTACAGATTTATGCTTAGGGCTATTAAAATGGAAGCCATGTGCTTTTATTTTTTTTTAAGAAGCCACAATATTTTTTTTAGAGAATATTTCATGATACCTATGTTAAGTGGTTATATGTGTGTGTATATATATATATATATATATATATATATTAGTTAATATAGTTATACTACAGATATATGGATATATATATATATATATATCAGCTTCTCAGACTAGTGAAACAATATGCCATTTACACGTGTCGTATTTATTTCTCTTGTAAAGTATGGTTTCAAATTGCATCCATTTACCTATAAAAGTCTCCAGCTTGTACTTCTTTATGACCAAATAGTACTCCATTGTAGAAATACCAGCTTTTTAATCCATTCCTCAGTCAGTGGGCATTTAGGTTGTTTCTGGGATTTAGCTATTACAAATTGTGCTACTATGAATTTGGGTGCACATATATCATTGTGGTATGAAGTTTTTAATTCTTCTTTTGGGGGGGTACTGGGGATCGAAATCGTGACCTTGCGCTTGCCAGGCAGGCGTTTATGCTGAGCTAAATCCTCAGCCCTGAAAGTTTTTAATTCTTATAGGAAGATGCCCAGAAGGAGAATAGCTGGATGAAATGGGACCTTCAATCCTTGTTTTTTGAAGAATCTCTACACTGATTTCCACAGTGGTTGCACCAGTCTACCCACCCACTACCAGTGGAGAAGGGATCCTTTATCACCACAGCCCCTTCAGCAACTGTTATTGCTTTATTTCTTGATAATGGCCATTCTTTCTGGGGTGAGGTGGAATCTGTGTTGTTTTAATTTGCATATCTTGAATAACCAGTGATGTTAAACATTTTTTCATATATGTCTTTGACATTTGTATTTCTTCATCTGAGATGTGTATATTCACCTCAGATGCCCATTTTTGGATTGGGTCTTTAGATCTGGAAGGACTGATTTTTTTGAGTTCTTTATATGCTCTTGATAGTAATCCTTTGTCTGAGAAACAGCTGGCAAACCTTTTCTCCCACATTGTTGGTTGTCTCTCCACTCTGTTGGTAATTTCTCTTGCTGTGCAAAAGCTTTTCAGTAAGATAAAATCCCAGTTGTTGATCCTTTGTGACAGTTCCTGTGTACTCTGGGTTTTGTTCATGAAGTCTTTGCCTACACCAATATCTTCAAGAGTTTTATTTACTCTATGTTCCAGCAAATTTAATGTTTCTGTTTTAATATTAAGATCTTTGATCCATTTCAAATGTAATGCATGGTGAAAGATATGGGTCCATCTTTAATCTTTGGCATGTACAGAGCCAGTTTTTCTAGCACCATTTATCAGAAAGGCTACCCTTCTTCCAGTGAATGTGTTTGGCACCTTTGTCAAAGATAAGGTGGGATAATATGTCTGCAGTTGTTACTGTGTCTTTTAATCTGTTCCATTGACCTTTGGGTCTGTTTTTTTGCCAGTATCATGCTGTTTTTATCAAGTAGCTTTATAGTATAGTTTCAAGACAGGGATTATGTTGCCCCTGCCTTGCCTTTATTGCCCATGATTGCCTTTGCTATTCTAGATCTCTTCTGGTGTCAGATGAATTTTTGGATTGTTTTATCTAATTCTGTGAGATATTCAATTGGAATTTTGATTTGGATTGTACTGAATCTGTGTAACTGTTTTGGAAATATGGCCATTTTCACTATATTGGTTCTTCCTACCCAAGAGCATAGGATATCTCTCCATTTTCTAATATCCTCTTCAATTTTCTTTTTGAGAGTACCGTAGTTTTCAATGTAGAGGTCTTTTACATCCTTTGTTAGATTGATTCCTAGGTATTTCAGTTTTTTGAATCAGATTGTAAAAGGTATTGTTTCACAGATTTCTCTCTTAGTGAGTTTGTTATTCATATACAGAAAGACTATTGATTTTCAAGTGTTGACTTTGTATCCAGTTATGCTACTGAATTTGTTTATTAAATCTATAAGTTCTTAGTGGTGTTTTTGGGGTCTTCTAAATAGAGTATCATGTCATCTGCAAATAACGATAGTTTAACTTTTTCCTTTCCTGTCTTTGTTTCTTTTATTTCTTTCTCTTTACTAATTGCTCCAGCTAAAGTTTTCAGAACTATAAGGGTGAAGAGATAGTGGACATCTTTGTCTTGTTCCTGATTTTAGAGAGATAGTTTTTAGTTTTTGTCCATTTAGTATGGTGTTGGCTGTTGGTTTGTCATAGATGGTTCTTATCAGATTGAGATAAAGACCATGTATATCAATTTTCTGTAGGGTTTTTTTTTTATCATGAATGGGTGTTGGACTTCATCAAAAGCTTTTTCTGCATCTATTGAGATGATCATATGATTTTTGTCCTTGGCTCTGTTAATATTAATATGGTGTATTACATTTACGGATTTATGTATGTTGAACTGTCCCTGCATTTTTGGGATGAATCCCACTTTATCATAATGTATAATCTTCTTGACAATTTGCTGCATTCTGTTTGCCAGTATCTTATTAAGGATTTTTGCATGTATGTTCATTAGGGGAATTGGCCTGTAATTCTCTTAGTTGGGTCCTTCTCCAATTTTGATTTCAGGGTCATGCTTGCTTCCAGGAATGAATTTGGGAGCATTGCTTCCCTTTCAATTTCATTAAAGAGTTTGAAAAATATTGGTGTCAGATCTTCCCTTAATTTCTTGTAGAATTCAGCAGTGAATCTGTTAGGTCCTGGGCTTTTCTTTGTTGATAAGTGTCTTGGTTATTTTTTACTGGCTGTTGAGACAAAATATCTGATGTCCAAAGTTAGGCAAGAAAAGGTTTATTTCTTACAGTTCTCAGAGGTGTCAGTCCATACTCAGTTGGCTCCAAGGCAGCATGGTGTGGCAGGGCAGCCATTCATGGCTGCTATAAACAGCAAAAGTGAAAGCAAAAGCAAAATCAAAAGCAAAGAAGAAAGGCCCGCCTTCTTCCCATCACATTGGCTCCACCCCTGGGGGAGTGGAACACTCACACCAATGAAAACACAACTGTTCTTTTTGATGAGCAGAGATTAGTAGTAATACCTATCAAGAGATGGGAAACCTTATTTTTTATTGTGGTAAGAGTAAGAAATTAGTACAAACCTTTGGAAGGTGGTCCTATTAGATGTTTTAACGTGTGTTATCTTTTTTCTAGTAGTTATACCTTGCCCAAGTTTATAATGACAAATGTATAAAACATGCTTTTTTTTTGAGATAAGATCTCGTTATGTAGTATAAACTGTCTTTAAACTCATGATAATTTTTCTGCCTCAGCCTCCGAATGCTGAGATTACAGGCATGTACCACCACATCTGGTTGCATTTTGTATTAAAAAAATTTTTTTTTTGAGGCAAAGTCTTACTATTTAGCTGAGGCTGGCCTTGAACTCATGGTGATCCTCCTGCCTCAGCCTCCTGAGTGCTGGGATTATAGGTGTGTACCACGATAGCCAGCTAAAAAGGTCTCTCTTGGTTGGGGACTTAGCTCAGTGGCTTCAGCGCCTGCCTGGCAAGTGTGAGATTGTGAGTTCAATCCCTAGTACAAAAAAAAGTTTTTTTCTTTTGTGAAACAAAATACATTAAAAGAAGGTCATAACATTGAAGCATATGGTTCAAGGAATACCTACGAAGTAAATACTTATAGAACCAACACTCATGTTAAGAGAGATAACGTATCAGTTCCCCTGCACATATTCCTCCCTATTTCTCCTTTCTGTGGGAAATGTCTTTGTAGAATCTCATATCTGCTAGATATGAGGCTGTCCAATATGGTAGCCACCAGCTACATGTGACTGTTGAGGACCCCAAATGTGAGTAGTCTGAATTGAGATGTGCTGTAAATGTAAAATTCACAATGGATTTTGAAGACTTAGTGTGAAAAAAATGTAAACCATCTCATCAGTATTTTTTGACATTGCTTACATATTGAAATTATATTTTGACTCTATTAGGTTAAGTAAAATATATTAATCTTATCTTTTTTTAAACTTCATTTAATATTGCCAGTAGAAAATTAATCCATCAATTAGTTTTGAGACAGTGTCTTGGTATATAGTTCAGGCTGCCCTTGAACTCACTACAATCCTCCTGCTCTACTCTCCTGAGTTGCTGGGATTACAGGTGTGCACCATTATACCTGCCTACTAGTAGAAAATTTAAAATTACACTCACAGCTTGCTTTTGTAACTCACATTTTGTATTTGGCAGCATTGCACTTCAGGTTATCATTATCTACCTACCTATTTATTTATTTATTTTTTGAGACATGGTCTCACTATGTAGTTCAGGCTGACCTTGAGCTATATAGTCCTTGCTGACCTTGAACTCACAGTGATCCTTCTGCCTCAGTCTAATGGGCACTGGAATTATAGGCATGTGTCACTATGCTCAGCTTTATTATTATTATTTTTTTTTTGGAGAAAAAGTTTCCTTATGCTACCCCAGGCTGGTTTTGAACTTTTTGGCTCAAGCAAGCCTTCTGGCTCAGCCTTCCCAGTAGCTGGGGATTGTGAGAATGTACTATAGTACATAACTTGACTTTTTGATGATTTTCTTCTTTAGATTTTTGCCTCTATCTATGCATCCATAAAATAACATTAAGTTCAGGGTAGTGGACACATCTGAGCAATTTAATCACTTCTGTGTTTTGTATGTAAAATGTTCCCCAAAAGTCCCATATGTTCAGAGGTGGGACTTCTGGAAGATGACTGAATCTTGACAGTGCTGTACTCATCAGTGGTTCAATTCGCTGAAGAGTTCATGGCTGGCTTCTTGTTAGAAAGTGGGGCCTCCAGAAGAGGTGGGGCACTGGAGGCATGGCCTGAAAGGGTATCCTCCCTTCTCTGTCTTTCTTTCTGGCTGCTATGGAGTGAGCAGCTCTCCTCTGCCATGTCCTTCCACCATGGCATTTCATCTTGGAGCTAGCTGACCATGGCCTGAACCTTCTGAAACCATGAGGCAAAAATCAATCTACCCTCCTTTGAATTGCAGGTGTTGGGTGTTTTGTCCCAGTGATGGGAAAGTGACTAATATATTCTGTCTCAAGATAAAACAATAAAAAGGGATGGGAATGTAGCTCAGTGGCAGAGTGCTTGCCTATCAAGCACAAAGGCTCTGCGTTCACTTCCTAGTATCACAAAAACAAACAGTAACAAAAAAAATCAATACTTTTGCATATTTTTCAAATTTATGTAAGTAGAAAATGCTTTACATATTCTTTTACATACTGTATTTCCTTTTTTGCTTATGTTTGTGTAATTAATCCTGCTGTTACCTGTAGGTATAAGATTCATTTTTGTTTCAGTATATCATTCCATTTTATGAATATATAAAGCAGATTGTTTATTCATTCTCCCATACTGATTTATATTCCCATCAGCAATGAATGAGTTACAGCCTTGTTTTTAATAGTGAAAAACTGAAAACATCCCAAAAGCCCATCAGTAAAGATTGATAAGTAATTAGGGTACATGTATGCAGTGAAATGCCATACAATTACTGAAAAGAAAGATCTAATTCTATCTGAAATAACTTGAAAAGATGTCCATAATATGCTGTAAAATTTAAATGGTTGTTGGCATATCAATGCACATAGCACTTTCTTGTGAGCTTTTCTATTTCTATGGTATCAGTTGTAATAGTTCCTCTTTCATTTCTGATTTTATTTTTCTTCTCTTTTTTTCTTAATTTAGCTAAAGCCATTTAAGTTACTTTTTCAAAAAACTCACTTAGTTTAGTTTTAGTGGTCTTTTCTATAGTCTTTGTAATCTCTATTTCCTTTTTCTCTGGTCTAGACTTTATTTCTTCTTTCTGCTGACTTTGGGCTTAGTTCTTTTGCTAGTTCCTTATGGTGTAAAATTAGGTGGTTCATTTAAGATTATTCTTTTTTCTTACTGTAATCATTTACTTCTATAAACCTCTTTTTTTTTTTTTTAGAACCACTCTAACTTAATCAAATTGATCATGGAAGAGCTCCTAATTTGGTGGCATTATTGGGAAGTGAGGGAAATAGTTGATGAGAGAAGTGTAGATTTGGGGACCGTGTCTTGTCCCTGACCCCTTCCTCCCTGACTCTTCTTGTCTTTGCCCCCTGGTTGCTGTGATGTTCTGTCTGCTGTGATGTTCTGGCTGCTATGATGTCCTTCTGCCATGATGTTTCTGCCTTACCACTGGCCTAAAACTAATGGAGCAGGCTGACCATGGACTGAACACTCTGCAAATGTGATCCAGGATAAGCTTTTCTACTTTTAAATTGGGCACCATGGTAAAAAAGTGACTTACACACTGTCTTTATTTTTAAGTAATAGTAAATATATTTTCAGTTATATTAAACACAACCATCACCACTGTCAATGTTTTTGTTTTGTTTTTGTTTTAGACAGTGTCTTGGCGTGTAGTTCAGGCTGGCCTTGTGTTCACTACATTATCCAGACTGGCCTCAGTGATCCTCCTGCCTCAGCCTCCTGAGATTACAGTGTGCACCATTACACATGGCCCTTTTAGTCTTGTGAAACTAAATACTCCAGACTCATTAAACCACAGCTCCCCATGTCCCCTTACCTCCAACTCAGCAACTACCATTCTACTGTGTCTTTATAATTTGATCATTTTAAATATCTCATATAAGTGGAATTACACAGTAGTTATCTTTTTTGCTACTGGATTATTTCATGTAGCACAATGTCATCAAAGTTCATCCATCTTAAAGAGTATGTCAGAAGTTCCTTTCTTTTTAAAGCTGAATAATAATCTACAGTATGTGTACACCACCACACGATATTCCATTGTTTGTATGCAGAACCATATTTTGCTTATTCGTTCATCTGTGAATAGACACTTGGGTTGCTTCTGTATTTAAGCTATTGTGAGTAATGCTACTATGGGTATACAAATATTTCTTAGAGACTGTTTTTAATTGTTTGGGGTATAGTGAAGTGGAATTGTTCTCTACTTTAAAAACAAAATGTAGTATTTTAATTTTTAGTTTTTTGAGGAATGACTGTACTGATTCCTAGTGGGTGTACCCTTTGAGATTCCCATCATCAGTGCACAAGGGTTTCAGTTTTATCAGCCTCACCATTCTCTGTTAGATACTAGCCTTCTTAATGGGTGTTATGTAGTATCTCACTGTAGTTTTTTTTTTTTTTTGAAGAGTAGAATATATTTATTGAGAGAAAGCTTCTGTCTGAAGAGAGACAGAAGGGGGTCCTGAGCGGGTTGCCCCCCTCACTGTAGTTTTGATTTGTATTTCCCTAATGATTAGCGATGTTGAGCATCTCATGTGTTGCCCATTGACTTTTTTTTTTAAAGTCTGCTTTCCATTTTGTTTTTCCTTAGAGGATGGTTCATTTTCAGTCCTTAAGGGCTTAGCTTCTTACCTGTGAGGATATGGGGGCAGCACCTATTGGTCCAGTTCCAGGCACGTGTGTTCAGTCCTTCCAGATTTCCTGTGAATGATTCCTGACTACCTTGCACAGGTCACATAGTCATGTAGTTTCAAATACAGAGGGAAAGGAACATGGGGATCAGAAATATCTGGGAGACACCCTTGATGGATGCTGCTGTTTAGCTTCTTAGCAGCTGGTTCCTTAAGGCACACATGGGACACAGTTCTTGCAGTGAATAGGCTGCTCATGACCATCTTTGGTCAGCTGTTATTTTTCTTTTCTTTGTCATTTTTTTTTATCGGTACTGGGAATCGAACTCATGACCATGCGCTTGCAAGGCAGGCACTTATGCCGCTGAGCTAAATCCCCAGCCCATTCTTTGTCATTTTGGAAGTGAGGACTTAAGGCAGTTTACCCATTGATTTTTAAAATCAGTTTTAAAATTCTGACACTTCTAAACCAGATTCATTTTTAAAAATATCTACCCTTTTTCATGGACTTAATAAAATACTATGGTTTTAAAAGGTATATAATGTTTTCTTCCTTGATTCCAACTATGTTAAAGACAGTCAGAGATGATACTAAGTTTCATCTGTTTGTCTTATCTTTTTCAAATTTTTTTAAAGGGGAAGAGAGGAAAAGGCAATAAAAAAAGAATGTGTTATGTGCATGTACCAACTTCTCACAATGAAGGTAATCATTAAGCACTGCAAACATGTGCTAATGAAAAAATTTTAAAAGTTTTTCGAAGTTGCCAAACAAATAGGATCACTGAAAATTTGTTGTAACCTGTATAAAAAAAAATGAATTTGTTGCTAATGCTGGTTAATACAATGTTAAGTAGAAAACTTAAATATACGTAATAATAAGACACCATGTATTATTAAAATGCAAGTAACTATTCTACAAGAGAAACAGAAATGTAGAAAGTACAAAAATTATTTATGAATTAAATCACAGTTACTTTATCTGTATTACTAAATATGACAAGATTTCTTTCTAAGTCTTTTTTTGTTTGTTTGTTTTTTTGAGACAGGGTTTCACTATGTAGTTCAGGTTGATCTTAAACTCATTCTGTAGCCCAGACTGGCCTCAAGTTCTTGGCGATCCTCCTTCCTCAGCCTCCTGAGTCTGGGGTTAGAGATGTGTGCTGCCATTCCTTAACCTAGATTTACTAGTTGTTGATATTTTCTGACAATTCTAAACAGGCAGGACACATTTAAAAATTTTTTTAATTTTAAAGAGAATAAAATAAAATAAAACAGAACAAAGCAAATCAGAACAGAAAAATGCAAGCAACACAGGACTTCAAAACAAGACAAAGGAATATCAACAGTGGCTATCATAACATCTCTTGTTTTCTTCGAAATAGTTGTCCACACTTTCGCACACAATAATATCTAACATAACAAAATAGCATAATACTAATGAAAAGAATGAAAGCACTACAGGACTTCAAAACCAGATAACAGGAATTGAACAATGGTTACTATATCTTGTTTTTTTTCAAAGCAGTTGTTTATACTATCACACATAATAAAATCAAATAAAACACAACAGAATAGAACCAATAAAAACAAAATAATAAAAGCATTATAGAACTTCAAAACAATGATAGGAAATCAGCAATGGCTACCATAATGTCTCGTTTTCTTCAGAATAGCTGTTCATCCCATCACATGTAGTAAAACCAAACCAAACAGAATAAAACCAATTAAATGAATGAAACTTTTATAAGCCTTCAATACCATCAGACATAGTAAAATCTAACAAAACAAGACAGAACAAGCCAAACCTAACAATACAAGAGTTCAAGACAAGACAATAAGAAATTAACAGCAGTTACAACTTTCGTTCCCCTCCCAGGTGTTTCCTCACCTATCACTTTCACAATATCTGTTTTGCTTTTTGGATCCCATTAACTCCTTCTGTTTCTTATGCTAGGGCTCTCTGTATGAGTTCAAATGTTTCCCTCATGAACATGATTTCTAGTTGCATCCATTTACCTACAAAAGCCTTGAGATTATTTTACTTTATAGCTAGGTAGCTTTCCATTATATGAAAATACCGTATCTTTCTTATCTATTCTGTGGTTGATGGGCAAGTGACTTTTGCTTTTTTCTGGTCTCCTGTCTCAGGGAACAATTGTTTTCCCTCCTACGAATTTCCTTTCCAGTTAAAAGCATTCCTTATATACCATATATTGATGGATCCTGTTTCTTGATCCACTCTCCCTGTGTTTCTTTTTATTGCTGAATTGAAGCACACATTTTAAATGTGAGAAATTGAGAATTACATTTTGTTTCTGTTGTTTTGGGGGAAGGGTGATTTTCTTTTTGACAGTTACAGAGAAAAAAGAAAGTAGTGCCGTAGCATCTGCTTCTTGTGACCCTTTCTCCACTCATTTAGGACAGGAGAAAAGGAAGAGAAATGGGAGAATCTGAGAGACTCTTTTGTTTATAAAATCTCCTTTCTTTTTTTTTGAAACTGAACCCAAGGCTTCACACATGTAGGCAAGTGGTCTTCTGTTGGACTACATCACAGCCTTCCCCTTCTCTTTTTATAATTTTATTTTAAGACAGGATTTTGCCACCTTGCTCAGATTGTCCTTGAACTTATGATACTCTTGCCTCATTTTCTAAGCAGCAGCACTTACAGGTATGTGGCACAGTGCTTAGCCATTTCCTCTTTTTTTTGACAAGCACTTGTCAATATGAAGAATTAACCATGTGCATCAAGGCAGGGAGAACTAAATTCTCTTCTTATCAAGTAAAGAAAGTTCAGTCTTCTAGGTTACTCTGGTATACTGTATTAGAAAGGTCACTGTGTTTTTGGATTCTGATATATTTCCCACAAGCCTGTTTTTTAGGGTTGAGGGTTTACAGCCTTCTTATTTAGATATGAAGAAAAGGCGCTGGAGGATTTATGACATCCAACCTAATTTCCTATTACCGCAATTTGACCTTGGCCTTATAAATTGTAGACCACACAAAGCAACTGATTACTATCCTTTAGAGGCAAATAGCCCTCTTTGACTATAGGGCAGTGGCTAATAAGGTCTTGATAATTGTGGTTTACCCACTGTCAGCTGTGATTGCATGCACCTCTTTGATGCTGACTTTGATTGATAGATGTGACTTGTATGACAGCACCCGGCTCCATTAGCCTTTTCCTTTTATCCTTAGCTTCACCAGTGCTCTTGGAATGGGAGTGATGAAGTCGTTTTTCTTTCATCATGATCTTCTGTAATGAAGTATGGTAAAAATTCATCTTCTCTTGAGCATCCCATTCTTTTGCTTGTCAGATCTGCAGTCTTTCCTGGACTGAACTAATTTGTTATCTACAAAAGCAATGGCCTTGTACTGTACTGTACTGTACTGTACTGTACTGTACTGTACTGTGTTTCTCTTTTGATTCAACAATCTCTGGATTGGCCAAAGGGAGTTTTCATCTGTAAATTTAGTAGCAACTTTGCTCTTTCTTTAGCCAAAACCTTTGGTTTCCCATTTAATGAATTAGAGAGAAACAGAAAATGTCTGATATGCAGCTCTTTGGAATACTTTGAACTGTGTCATTCCTTGCTCAAGAATAGTTGGTGAAAAACCTCTGGTTAAACTATGTTAGAAGAAACCAAGGTTAATTCTTCCATTCATGCCAGAATGAACGGATATCTTAGTCATTAGGTGAAATGAGGGTGGGATAGTTTGAATACACTTATTTAGATGAACAATCACTTAAGAATCTGTGGAATCCTGAGAATCAAGCTCTTGTGTTTCTGGCTTATCTGAAGCAAGAGCCTATTAGCATGTACTCCAAAGTACTGAATAATGAATAATACTGGATTTAATATTAACATATAACAGCTGCTGGAGCAGGAAGAGGTCTTGCTTCCCTATGTCTAGCCCTGCTAAAATGATACATTTTTTATAGTTTTTCTCACTGGCTTTTGTGTGGAAGTATTGAAATAATTGCAGTCTGAATTTGTGTTTGTAGTCTTGTTGCATAAGTAAAAACTGTATTAAATGTTTCTTGGGCACAGGAAAATAAGGAATAAGATCCTTATATTCAGACAATGAAGTATATTCTGGTTGTCAAATAAAATATAGGGCCTCTTATTACAAAGAGGATATTGACTGCCAACATGATGATAATTTGTTCTCAGGAAACATCTCATGTGTAAACCCAAGACCTGTGGAATCATATGGACCACAATGACTCAAATGGCTCTTGTCTCACCTACTCCAGAAGTTCTTTATCTTTAAAATATTTCTGGGATTAGGGCTGGGGATTTAGCTCAGCGGCATAAGCGCTTGCCTTGCAAGCGGATGGTCATGAGTTCGATCCCTGGTACTGATAAAATTATATATATATATATATATATTTCTGGGGATTTCCAGGAGGCATTTGCAATGTGCTCATAAGTTAACACTCTCCAGTCTGGCACTATTACTTTGCCACTTCCACAGGGTGGAGTTTGGGTCTTGTTATTTAATTCTGGCTCCCAATACTGTGTGTCTAGGCCCTGCATCCTCACGCTGCCTCTGGTGCCCCAACAGAACCAGAGCCATGTTGCATCTATGAGGTGGGGAAAGGTATCCTTTCACCTTGGAGCTTGGTACATTCAGTTAGAGGAGTCACGAGCGACTACATGTCCAGGCCTCCTGCCAGAGCTCTTTCCTTTTGTGGTGTAGGACTCAGGTGTGGGTCTACTGGGGACTGGAGAGTATTACTGATTTTATAGTAGTTAGTAAACAATTATTGAGCACTTAATATGTGCTTAGCAGTGTCATAAACCCTTTAACAATTATTCTTTAAGGTTTATTCTATAGGCTGTTTGGCAGAATCCTTTTAATTCTTTACAAGTTAGATTCTATTATTATTTCCATTTTATAGAGGAGAAAACTAAGATTTCAGAGGTTAAATCATTTGCTCATTGTTACCTAGCTAACACTGGCAGTTTTATTTATTTATTATTTTAAAGAGGGTAAAACAAAACAGAACAAAGCATATCAGAACAAAACAATGCAAGTGATACAGGACTGCAAAGCAAAACAACAGGAGATTAACAGTGGCTACCATAATGTCTCTTGTTTTCTTTGAAATAGTCAACTATATCTTCATACACAATGAATTCAAACAAAACAAAATAGTATCAATCTGACCCAAACAGAAGAATTAAGCCCACTATTTTATCACTAAACCTGAATGGACAACACTGTGCCGATCTCAGCCTCATCTCTGTCTTTAATAACCAAAGCTGCTTCAGTGTATTCTTCATGGAACCTGCTTTTTTTGCTTAGGGAAAGTTTTCCTGCAGGTGGATCTTCAGTCTTCTAGCAAATAAGTTCAGTTCTTCCACAAATTCATCAGAAATACATAAATTTATGTGAAGTTAATAATTAAGCACAGTAAATTTTTTCCCCTAGAAGGCACTTTAGTCTTTTATGCATATTGACTTATCCTCACCTATACTTTTGATAATTTCCAATTTAGGTTTAAACTAGGTCACCAGCCAGGTGTGGTGGTACACGTCTGTAATGCCAGTTCTCAGGAGTTTGAGATCTGTTTAGGCTACATAGAGTGTTCAAGGCCAACCTGACCTACATAGTGAGACCTTGCCTCAGAAAAACAACAAAACAAGGAAAAACAAAACAAAACAAAACACCAATCAACCAACAAACAAAAAAACCAAAAAACCCTGGCTTACCACCTCTGCCTTTCTTATGCACAATGGTTTGTGATTGGTACCATTATTTTCTAAGAGGGCACTATTTATCACTCAACTTTTTAGATGAAGTTAGAACTTTTTGTTTTTAGCTATCCACGGGATAATTTTACTTAGGTCTCCCATTTTTTTTTTTTTTGTCTTTTGAGACAGAGTCTTCCTATGGAGTTCAGACTGGCCTTCTGCTTACTTTGTAGGCCAGGCTGGTCTTGAATTTGAAAAATCCTCCTCTTGCCTCAGCCTCCCAAGTGCTGGAATTACAAGTATGTATTACAACACCCAGGCCCTAAATCTCTCACTTTTATCTCATAATATGTATAAAAGGGATTTTATGCTAACAGGGATTTTATCCTGTTTTTGAGAGTAACTCAGCATTCATGCAATTTTATTTCTGTTTTTGCAAAACAGTCTCTCTATGTAGTTCTGGATAGCCTTGAACTCACCATTTAGCTCAGGCTGGCCTTGAACTTGTGGGATTCCTCTTGTCTCAGCTTCCCAAATGCTGGGATTATAGGTATGTACCATCATACTCAGCCATCATGCAGTGTTTTTGTCCTCCCAATATAGCATTATCCTAGTGGGGTTCTATACCTATGTAAACAATCCCTCAATATCCTACCCTTCACTCAGGTCTAATGGGGTTAGCTTGCCTGTCCTAGCCACTCTCTTCTTGCTTTGTCTAATCTTTGTCATATGAAAATGCTTCAGTTTTCAATCTTTCTTTCTTTTATTTTAAATGCTTGCCATACGTAATGATTACATTCATTGTGGGGAATTGGTACATGTATGTAACACATCTTTATTCTTTTTATTTTCCCTTCCCTCACTACTCCCTCTTCATCTCTAGATCTCTTTCCCACTTGCAAAAAAGTCTATCTCCCTATTTCCTATTATCTATTTTTATTTTGTTTCTTACATTATTTATACTTTGGATTTCTTATATAAGAGAAATTATGTGATATTTAAGCTGTGTGTTTGATTTATTTCTTAACATTATGATCTCAGGATATATCCATTTTCCTACCAATGATTCAATTTTTTTTTTGTACCAGACTTCAAACTTACGACCTTGTGCTTGCTAGGCAGGCACTTGCATCACTGAGCTAAATTTCCAGCCCCCAAATGACTCAAATTTATTTTACTTTATGGTGGAGTAGTACTCCTTTGTGTATAAATACCATTTTCCTTATTCACTCATCTGTTGATGAATATATAGGATACTCCAAAATTTAACTATTTATGAGTTGTGTTGCTATAAAAATAGGTGTGCATGTATCACTATACTATGTCTTTAACTCTTTCAGGAAGATACCTTGAAGAAGAATAGCTAGGTCAAATAGTGATTGTACTGGTTCACATTCCCACCAACAGTGGAGTAGGGTTCACTTGCCCTGCTCCTGGCCAGCATTTGTTATTTGATTTCTTGATGATTGCTGTTAGAAATCCTGGGCTTTAGGATATGTTCTTCCTGTATGCCTTCAAGCTTTCTCAGGCCATCTTATTACTGTGCTCTGTCTTCTAGATGAATCTTACCAGGCTATTTTCATGTCTGTTTTGATGCGGGTTGCTATCTCCTTTCACTATTCTTTTTTTCTTTCTTTTAAATTAAAAGAAGATGATTTATTTGAAGGCAGAGAAAGAGGAAGAGAGAAATGATAGCTAATCCATGAGCAGGGAGCATTAAACAATGAAACACTCTTGGATTCCTGTTTACAACTTCTTTTTATTGAGATCCTTGTCCCATGTAAGCTCCTGGAATCAGATTGGCTCCATGGCTGCTTTTAGTCATCCTCTTGGATTTATTCTAGTCATACAACCATTCCTGTTGTTCAGAGGAGGCTAGAATTATGGGTTAGGGGCTAAGAGACAAGTAGTTTATATTTAAGTATTAAATAAAGGAGCCAGAAGCAGCTATGATCCTTCCCATGAGCCAGCAGCAGTCATGGGCTGGGAGGAGAAACAAGAAGTCAAGCTGCACTTTCCCATGAGCTAGCCAGTGTGTGGGCAGGGAGACAAGCATTGGCTGATTCAGAGGAACACAGGCTGAGATGATAGCAAGTGAAGTAAAAAAAAAATGATGCTTGAATTGTTTGATGGACTTTGGAGGCCTAAAACTGGTAGTCTGAACATCTATTTAGAGGATAACAATGTATAGCAACTATGGGGATCTCCTTGTCTTGTTTTTGAAATCCAACATTGTTCTCACTGTTGTGTTTTGTTCCATTCCCTTTAAAATAAGAAAAAGTATTAAATAAAGGAGCTTATACTGCTTGGGACCTCTCTGAGTTTAGTTTCTTTCCCTTTGTCTTTCTGATTGCTTGTACCTAATCTGCAGAGGCAGAGGGCACTGCTCTAAGGAAGTCTCTTCATTAACTTCCAACAAAGCTCAATGAGGTCATTATCTTATCTTTTTTCTACCCTCCCCATCCTTACATTCCCCTGGTTGGAGACAACCATCCAACAGCTTCTGGGGAAACACGTGATGGCTGATCTGACTTTGAGCTGAATGGGGTTGTAGTTGGGGAGCAGCAAATGGAGGTCTTTAGCAGCCAGGTTTGTCTGATGGGCCTTGACAGAAGAAGTCTGGCTTCTTTATAGTGGGTCTCATCTATATGGTCATTTGGCTTTTGGCATCCATGAGACAAGAATAAATAAGTTTTACCAAGAGATTAAAGCAAGTCTATGATCAAAACACAAGCAACAGAATGAAAAGGAAGATTGGGGAAGGAGCCACATCAAACACTGTTTTTAAAGTTTTGGAATGGCAATTATAATCATGTGGCCCTTACAACTATCAGTAAGGGTCAGCAATTGGAGCCCCCTCTCTGTATGTTTAGCCTATACTGTGGTTACTCATACATATCTCTGGGTATATCCTTCTGTTGGTGGGTGTTCAAGACTAAATTAAGGTAAGATTTTTGTCAATCATTATCTATCTATCTATCTATCTATCTATCTATCTATCTATCTATCTATCTATCTCAAGGTCCTTTAAGTTTCCCCAGGCTTTACTTTTGGGTCCATGGTCAGAGTTTCTTAGTTCTTTCAGTTCTTCTGTCAGATGTGTCATCTTCCAGGATGGGTCACAGCCTGTGCTAGACCACATGGATCTCCTTGGAAGCATGAAACAATTTTCTCTTTAGTGTTCCTCCTTCTAGCATAATGCACACTGGTCAGCTCCTATCCTCTGGTGTCCAAGTGTCTCCTTCAGGAGGTTGGGTGAATCACCAAAGTTGTAGAATCCTGTAGAAAGATCCCTTCATGTCCTGGATCCTTGCTGACCTTGGAGGGCCAGGGCCAAAATAATGGTTATTTTCTTTGCCTAGTTATCTTTTTAATTTTGGTCTTCCAAACCTTAGTTCTTGAATACTCAGCAAGAGAAGATCTATTGGTGGTATAGTGAGAGCAGTTAATTTTATGATTTTATTTAGATAAGCACCTATAATATTTTCCCTCTATGGAAGTGCCCCTAACTGTGTGAGGGGTGCCAGAGTCCAGCTGTGGCAGGGCTAGGGTTTCCCAAAGGTGGACAGGGAGTCGGCGAGTGAGAGACAGAAGACACTGCACACCAGTCTGTGAGTGAATCTGAATCCGCTTTATTTTTTAGAAGCTGGAATATATATTTGCTAACCTTGGCAGCAACCCCCAGCCCCAAGTAGGAAGTGCCCCAGGCCCAGGGCCAGGCAGAGATAATCCTAAACAATAGGTTTTAATTAACCTCAACCC
>PVLA01008659.1:0-26809 GCA_004027455.1 Hydrochoerus hydrochaeris
TTATCTAGAGGGCCTCCAGCAACCCCCCTGGAGTCTCCACCCTCGACTCCATATTGAGCATTACATAAAAACATACACATGTGAACTACACAAATTACAATTATCAGTACAAAACATTTCAAGATCCCCGCGCCCAATTCCCACATGCGGTGTCCTTTTCCTGGAGAAGCGATTGTCACAAGGCATGGATGGACTAGGATGCGGCATGGACAGAAAAGGGCGCCGCACTGACCTTTTCATGTTATGTCAAACCTAGGCTGGCTCAAGGCAACTTTAAATTCGTGCAAAATTGTACCTAATGTTCTCAATCAATGAATGTATGTTTTATGCTTTAGCTATAAGTCAATCATATCACACAGATGTTTTTGTATAGTTCTCTAAGAGTTCAAAGATCTGGACTTATGCTTAGTGTGAAATAACTTTAATGCAATATCAGATGACAGTAACTTGTTGAGGCAAAGCCACCAGGCAGTTTACTCCAAGCAGTCTTGGGGTCTCAGGTGACATTGTGGCATCTCTACTTGTTGACCTAAGGTTTCTATGTCATGAAGTTTCAGGCTGCAAACATCTCATGATGCATTTCTCACAAAAAGATGATAACCACTCTGCAGAGAACTGGGCTGGTTCAATCACTTGTTTTTTCTGTGACTTTTGACAGTTGGAGTTGCCCAGGCAGCAAGCTCTTCCACACCCAGGGAACAGAGCCTGGGATTTTGATTCGGGAATCATCATCAATATGGTGGTTTAGAATGAGCAATACGTAGAGGGCAAACCTGGCACTGTGGGTGGGAAATGATACTCCAACATGCTGACAGCTACTTTGCTCTAGCTTCTCCTGTTTCACTCTGATTGGTGTAAATTATTTCAGTTTGTAAGGGCAGAGGGGCCAGTGAGACTCAAAATGTGACATGAAAAAGATAGGGAAATGACCTCCTTATCTTAAATTTCACACAGGAACCTTGCAAAGTGAAGAAATGTGAGTGTCCCCCAAATTGACATGGTAATTGGACATCTGGGCTCTTTGGTCTCAAACACAATGAAAACACTGTAACATAGAGCTTTTTGGGGCAGTGGTCAAAATCCTTCAGTCTCATCATTGTGATAGCCTAAGTATGATTCGTGGCTAGAAAAATCTGAACAGTGCTGGGAGAGGCATTCATGTCCTAGATAGTAACATGCAGTCAGTGACTTGGGCCTGCACCAGTTCATCAGGCTCACATGCTTGGATCTTTCCCCTCATGTCACCTCAAATAAGGACAAGAATTCAGCTTCCTTCTCTTTGGGGACTTATAAGTCTATTTGTTCATGTGCCTAATGCATGTAACTGAAAGATTCTGGGTGAGTGGGAGATTCTGACTTGCAACTTGTATTCAGCTTCATGTAGTATGAAAATTCCACTATGATGTTCTGGTGTGGTGACTGGGTGGAGCTGCAAGGCTAGAGCCACTGCTGACACTTGGAAAGAGACATTGACATGACAAGAGTGCTGATGACAAATCATCCAGAACATAGCTGTTCTTAAGCAGTTCTGTTTTCCCAAGACTGTGTTTATCTTGTTCTCCATGTATCCAGGGTATTCTTGTTGCTTTCATGTGCAGGGATTGTAGGGGTGGGACAAGTGCCATTGCTGTAGAAATCTGAATTTGTTTTGAATGTTCATTATTATAGTCAAATTTCCCTAGACAAATACTAATTCTTAAATAGAATGAGGGACACTTGTAACCAGAAGTCTTTCTGTAAATTATTTTTATGTCTAAAGCTATCTGACAGGTCCCCAACTGACAGTGAATGTCTGATTTGGAGAAGGTGCTAGCTTAGCCTTCAGGAAACCATGGGGATTTGGGAGGGTGTAATAAGCTGTTATCTCCCTGCCCCTTCCAGGAAGGTAGAGAAATTTCTCTAGCTCACATCTCACAATGTTGAATCAACCTAGTCAAACACTGAAGGCGTTTCATTTGCTAATTCCCACATCACACACTATCTAACATGATACGATAAAATAGAAAGACTGAAATAACATGGATAGTGCTGGAGTCATGAACAAAAAGCTGCTCATCCGCACATAAATGCTCCTGTGTTGCTGGGCTGTAGCCCAGATGAAGGTTTAAAGAGGCCTTTGCTTCTCAGTGCCAAACGCTATGGATTTGTTTTCTGAAGAGGCCCTGGGCAGTAAGAATGAGAATGGTAGTGGTGACCCAAAATTTGATATTTCCCAAGGGTTATTTTGTTCACTTTGGAAAAGGAAATCCACAGTGTTATCACCCTTTCACTACAAAATAAAAACAGAATGGTTGGAATCAGGGTGCTTCATCAAGGTAATACATTAAGCACAGTCAGGCTCTTTTACAGGCACCTGATTTCTGCTCTTTGTCAGTGCTTGAGACTAAGCTTGTGAGCCCGGGTGTGTTGTGGGTACAGCTGGGCATGAGGAATTCATCTCCTGAGCTTCCATGTTCTCTAGCAGAAATGTAGGTCTGGGGCTTAGTACCTAGGCAGATGTCACATCACATGTGGAAGAATCAAGCTTGAAACATGGCTTCGTTAACCTCTAGGTTCTCTTGACTGGCAGAACCCATTGCTAAAAGGACACCAGGAAGCTAGGAACCGGCATTCTGTGTATTAAACTCTGCCAGCAGTGACTGTGGATCTACTCCTGCTTCAGCCACTGCAGAAACCAAAGTGGTCAGCATTTGAAAAATTGGTATTTGAGTTGTGTGACATGGTGTAGTCAAAGTGCTGCAATGGGTGCAGTTTAGAAAGAGCCTCTAATCCCTTCCCAGCCATCTCCAGGGAATGCTCAGTCACTCTGAACCAGATGCACTCCTGAGTCACAGATTGCAAATTTGTGTAACTGCAGAAGTCAAAGTGGTAGGGAAGCTTAAACCTGGCATCCATCTCTATTTCCCAATGGTTCAGAGTTAACCAGAGGTGATGGAGCAGGAATGATGGACAACTAAAAAAGTTGAGGGTCACTGAAAGATTTCCAATCTCTTCTGTTCCAGCTTTTTATTTGATCGCTACCTCCAAGATGCAGACAAAAGAATGGAAGGGTGAGAAGATATTTCACAAAGGAGCCAGTGTCAGGACATCCGTCAGGGTGTTGATGTTAAAACCTACGCTGTGCAGATGCCATTCTGTCTTGGTGAGTTAGTAGATTTTTGATCTCCGTCTTCTCCATAAGAGATACTGTACTGAGCTGAGTAAAATCATAAGTCCTGGTTTTTCTCTACTGGGTTGTTCAGCAAGTATCTGGGCTGGCAATAGACTCAGTTTCTTTAGCTTGACTCTCCAGGACATGAGGCTTGTTTAGTGACATCTTCCTGATAGCGTTCTAATACTTCATGTGCTAGATATGTTAGAATCATCCCACATGCCATGAGAGAGCCTTGGCTGGTGTAACTGGGCTAAAAGGGTCCCATTTCTGAATAGGGCCCTCTCTCTCCTGAGGTGCTTTGGAGGACATGGAGGAAAGGTAGGACACATCACAGTGCTATGGACGTAGGTAGTTTGTCTCATTTCAAGTGAACCTAGCATCCTTTTTTTAAAAACCCATTTTATTCAAGGACTAAAAGGAAAAACTACAACAAAATGTCAAGACACATCAATCTGGGGGCAACGATGGTACGTACAGTGTACATTGTTATCCACCAATCAGTCACTTAGAGCATAAGACCGTCTGCATTTGGTTGTCCTGATGTGCCTTCATCTTCTGAGGCTCAGCAGTGAAATCATCACTGTGTTGAATAAGCTGTTCAGGTGTGGGGTGGAAATCTTCAGTCTTCAATAAACAAACTGTGGTGTAGCTGAGTGAATCAAGAGTCAGTTTGGGAGAGCTGATACCTTTTAGGCTTATATGGAAGCCACATAGCACAGTATACTCAGGTCTGTTTGGTACTCATGAAAGTGCTCATTAGCCAGTGAAAATCTGGATGGATTCTGAGGAAATCCAATCTTTGAGACAACTGTGGAACAAGAATGAACATGTGTCGAAACATTTCCCAAACCTTGACAACATGAAATCCTGAGGAGAAATTACCTAAAGGAAGTCTGAGTTCTTCTAGAAATAAATGTCTTCACAAATACCACTCTAAATAGAAGGTGGAAAGAGGGAAATAATCCTGCTTAGTATTTCTTTTGACAGTTTTTAATGTTTTACTTGGCAAAGATGTCTCTGTCAAGTAAAACATTAGGTCTATGTGGCCCTAGCCAGGCAGATAGGGGTTGTCATTCACTGGGTTCCAGGTCTCATGTTGTGTCAGGAAGGGCCTCATGTCCTCCATTCCTGGTGGTCACTTCTGAGGGTCTGTTGGAGGTGGGCCTGGGTTGGATCCATACCCACCCTCCAGGTCTGCATGGCCTTTGTCTAGGACCTGTAGGAGCTGACAGTGGGCTGCACACTCATCCTCCGCAGGTGAAGGGTTTAGGAACAACTGTGAAAATTGCAAGTAGGTAGGTTGGGGAGACAGCAGCGTCTGGCCATGTTACTGTCTGCTCGATCCTGGGCCTGCCCCTCAGTCTCGAGGCTTTAGTGTCCCCATGAGGCCCATACATTCGGAGCATTATGCTCCAAAGTCATAGTCAGTGCACACATTATCCTGCTTAGGATCCATGACTTTCCCTGTTGTTCCTGCTCTGTGTCTTTAGGAGAAGAGGGATTGTTGGGTGACTGAATTGCAAGGTCTGCATTCTTCAGTTTCTGAACACAGACTTGGACAAGACCTAAGGAATCTCTCAGGAAAAGTGAAGCTGAATGTGGTCACTTGTGGCATAGGAGCAGTCATGGCACCAGGGATGGTTTCTCTCTGCAGGCAGTTCATTCCCCTTGGTTGTCATTTAACGGGTGGTGGCACACTGGTCATGAGGGAGAGAGCCTTCCAGTTGAAGAGACCTTAGTGGTGGTCACACACAGTGCTGTCCTGCAGGGCCCACTGTAATCCAGTGGTGTAGTTTCTTCCCATCTTTGCCTTGGGTGAAGGAGAAGTTGTCCATTCAGTCCTGCAGGCAGGATCATGGTAAAAGGGGGCATTTGTGTCTAGTCCCCAGGTTTTGAGCTTTCATTGCATGGATTTCTAGTGTGGAAGCACAGTGAGCTATCTCTGTAAAATACGGTTTAGCTTCCTGATCATAGACTGGAAGGATTGTGGTCCATTTGCCTTCTGGTAACACTCATGGGAATGTGGGATGCCCAGCTTATTCCCTGTGGAGATTTATTCATACCTCCTGTGCTCTGTATTCTCAAGAGGTAAATAGGAGAAAGGGTGGCTCACCCCTGCTGGATATAGGAAGGTGACTCATACGGATGCTCACCTGTGAAACCTGGGGTCAGGGCCAAAGGCAGGCACTCATGCTGTGTGCACCTCAGGGTACCTGGGAAGGAATTTGCACATTTGTCTCAGATACCACACAGTGACAATCAGATGCTGATTAGCCACCTGTCTTGTTCACTGTTTCAAGAAGTCATCACCAGGAAGCAATGAAGCCAGTTTTGGGAGACACCTCCCACCTGCCTCATGGAACAGCACCCTGTGCAAAAGCCTGGGAATTCTTGCTCCGTACATTTCCCTGCATCACTTGGAGTTGGAACAGGACAAAGTTTCTGATGTTTAAGTACAGTATTCATTAGTTACCCACAGGCATTTCTAGTACACACTTGTAGTGTGTGACCCTACAGCATCTGTGCTAGCCCCACCAGCAGTGTGTTTTCAATGGTCAGGAATGGCTACTCCTGCACCTAGGGAGTCCAGAAAGCAAATGATCTGGCCATGTACAATTTAATGTCCCACAGGACCTTGGCACACTTGGAAGAGAGCTCCTTATCTCTGAGGACACTGATCTCTAGTGAGAACCACTGCAGGAAGGAGTTTGGGTGTGTCCAGGCCACGCACAGTTCCCTGACCCCACAGGTAGTCCTTGATCTGCCTGGCCATCTTCTGCAGCCTACTCTGACACCTGCTGGAGAGCAGGAATCCAGACCAGTGCAGAGTAGAGACCAAGTGTATCAAGCTCAGTTACAATGGTCCTCCCTGACATGGCCTTCCGGAGTCAGGAGAGTGAGAATTGATCAGGAAAAGGATCCAGACAGGAGTCATGGGACACCATCTGAAGAAGATGTCCCTGATCACCACTTTTGTCAGAAGGCAGGAGATATAGGCCAGGGAGTGACAGCAGAACATGGAAGGCTGGAAGTCAGGACTGATGTCCAGTAGCTGGGTTTCTTTTAAAGCAGAGCATGGAGCACAGATCCAGAAGAAGGAGAGTGTCCCTGCCAGTCCAGGGAGATTTCTCATGGGTTTTCATAGTGCTTTAGGTAGAGATGCTGTGTTTTATGTACATGATACTGAACAGAGGCCAGGGGCCCTGGCAGTGTTCCATTGTAGCAGAGGTCTCTGACCATTCCAAAAGCATTATCCCCATTTTTCAAGGGCTGCAGGCAAGAAATGAAGATGAAGGAGTAGACAACGCTTATAGTCACCACAGAGGTGACTGTAAGGAATTGAGATGCAACTTGAGATCCACCTCCTGGGAGACTTTCCTTAAGTCAAGATGGGCCATCTAGAATGGTCAGTTAAGACCTTATTGTTCTGGGCACAGCAGTACCCTGCAGGGGAATGGAACGCTGCCTTGAGAAAGGAAAACCATAGCGCTACCCACTTACCCTCATCATTCCTGTTTGTCCAAACAGGACCAAGGTGGTGGTGTGTGTCTCTCCTGTGGGTAACCTGCCATCCTCTGTCACCACAGGATGCTGCAGGCACCTCCCCTGCCTTTCTCTGGCCATTGGTGCAATTCTGGCCAAGAAGGCTGACAGCCCCCAGGACAGGAGTAGTTACCCACTGTCTGAGCAAGTGAGATGAAACAGCAGAGGCTTCCAGATCAGGCACCTCACTTCCTATGTGGGGAGTCCAGAGTAGGCTTAGAGCACACACTGTCTCAGCCCTCTAGGTGGCATCTCCTCCTTGTGTGCTATGATATTGTTTGTAAGGAAATCTTGAAGCCCTTTGCAAAGGCAAGACTAAATATTAGTTGAAGTCCAGCCAGAGTTCTTTATAAGCACCTTCTGCCTCCCCGACACACCTGGGCTTACCTCATGTCCATTGCTCTGAGCATGCAGATTCAAATGTGACCACAAGAAACTGGTCCCCTGGGCATTTAGGGTCAGCACAGTGGGCCTTTACCTTGAAACAGTTTTCCCCAGGTCTCTGTGGCTGGTTTTTCCCTGAGTTCTTGGCAAGTTGCCTACTGTCTTCACACATGACTACTGATGCTTGTTGACATTTAGGACTTCTGTGTCTTCTCTGAACATTTGTGGGGGGACCCACCTTGTCCTTCACACTCTCCAACCTCAAAATGAGGTTAAGTTTCTTTCCAGACCGACTTAATGCTTTGTGCTTTCCATTCCCTAATTTTCCAGTGTGAATATGCATTTAGTGATGTGACCCACCTCCCAGGAAAGGGTGGATTTAATCTGGTATTTTAATATTGTTTTGAGTCAAACCTATTTTCTTCCCTCTTGCAGGGAATGCTTCTCCCAAATCCTTAGGCATAGTGTAGGTTTATTTCTCCATGAAGGTCACAAAGTGAGGTGGGGATAATACCAGTGCCTCATGGCCAGGTCATCCCCTGAATTATAGGAGCCTGTGAAGGCTCTAGGCTCCTGGGGACATTTTCAAGATGCATTCAGCTCATCTTATAGTTTTCTCTCAGTTATAAAAGTTAAGATGCCATTCAAAGAAATGGATGCTCCCTCTTGGTAGTGGCCCTCGCTGGTCCAGTACCTCTGGATTTGAATTGATTCAATATAGAGCCCTGTGTGCAGCCTAGACTGGGGTTGTCTCCAGGTTGTATCAAACACCAGCAGGGTTAATTTTCTGTCCCAGGTTCACTGTTGCCTAGAATGAGGAACTGGACCTACAGCTCTAGCTAACATTCTGGGGGAGTGTCTGTAATAATGTGCAACCTGACAGGGAGAGATAGGGGACAGCAAGATCCTGTGGCCACAGACTGTGCAACCAGTGTCTGGACTCAGTTTTCACCCCTGTAAGTACATGAGTTCCGTACAGTGGGAATTTGTGCAGGACCAGATTATGAATACGTAAGACCCCTTTGGGGATTGTTCTTTAAGTCCATTCAGATGGCATTTCTTTTTTTTTTTTTTTTTTAATTTGAAGAGAAAAAAAGGAAGAAACAATACAGAATTTAAAAAAATAACAGTAAGAAGTCACTAGTTGACAAATTACATATTGTTTTAGATATAGTTGTTCAAGTTATAAAATTAAAGCATACAAAGTGGACATTCAAACAGTGAGGCTACAAACAGTTCTGTTCAACGATCCAACAAAAACTTAGCAACATGGTCATCAATCCTACACACTTAAACATACATTTAGTTATATCCTTAAGACTGCTTTCTTTTCCTCCTTTTATTTGTTATTTTAATTTTTTATTTTGTAGGTAGTGAAACACAACAGAACAAGATATGGAACAAAGCCAACTGAGACAGTGCACTAAAATTTATACAGAAACCCTCAACAGGTGACTGGCATAACAGTAATAGTTTCCATAGTATATCCCATCATCTTCACAACAGTTCTTTCAATCAGGTATTGCCAGATCAAAGGAAATACAGGACATTCTAGATCTTACCAAAACAGAATATTGAATAGAGCAATACCGTTAATCAGAACAAAGCAAAACAGTGATGACAGTATTTGCCTTCAAAGAAATGATAGAAAGAAATCACCCCCCAATTTGCTACATTGCATCTGGTTAACCTCTCAAGAGATGTCTACATCTCTGGCTCACTTGCTAACTGGGGGAGCGGGGGGATGTTTGATTCTCAGCCTGTGTGCCAGTAGGCTCATGGGAGCTGCTGAGTGATTCTTCTCCTGCCTCATGCCAGGGGCGCTTACTGAGAGGGCGGGTAAATTGCCTTTGTGTGCTGCCCCCTGAGTCCCTCCATGGTCGGATCCAGAGTGGGATTTCTTAAATATAGTGAACATACTGTCCTGCTCCATGGTACCATATCTGTTATGGTTGTGTCACTTTCTATTGCCCACAGGTAGTTGTGAATCTTCATAGGTTTTATTTGCAGTCCTGTGCAGCTTGGATAGAGGACACAATCCCATGGGTGACTGGCATAGATCATACTGTTCTGAGTGCTGGGAATTTATATTAGAAGCTTCTGAGAGTAAGCAGAGAATATTTTGAGTAAATTTTTAATGGACAGAAATAGCAGTTTGTGTACTAGATAATATCAAGGATTTTGAGGCAACTCATATGAATTCCTGTCTTGAATTGAATTTGACATCCTCAAAGGGGGCAGGAGGTTTCTCCAAAATGTCTGCCAGCTCTAATCCTAGGTACTATTCACACATTCACCATCTAAATCATGTAACAGTCTCTAAATTTGCCTAAATGTACATTGAACTAATTAATTACAAATCTGTGGCTGAGATTGTCAATACGAGGTGCTGATATGTTGCAAATCTCCTGCAAGATACTGTTGACATGTAGCTGCCTTCCTTGAGGCCAAGACACTTTTCTCAAAATTCATGGTCATCCAGTAAATATCTGGATCAATGTCTCTAAAGATGTTATTTCAGTACATTGTCTGAAAAGATGAGCTGAACTCCTTGGGGCTAGCACAAATTTCATCCTAGCCAAGTTGATGACCACATGTGATACTATAGCTATTTGGATGACTGAGCGGCCTATAACACAGGCCACACCAGGAAGAAAAATATTGTATGGTGACTTTCTCAGACAAAATAAAAATGAGAATGACTCCAAGATGTTGAATCCAGCATCTTGAGCAGAGTTCATTGGGACCATAGCAGAATAAGGAGCATGATGCTGGAGCCATCCTTGCAGGTTTGTGCTAAATGATATCCTGCTCTTGCTGGGAATGGTTTTGATTTCTACCACTGGTTTCCATTTGTCCACTCATTCAGGTCAATTATGAATGCAGTGAGGGTGCCAGTGAGTCTGAGACTAGAATAGAGCGATCAAATATGAGGCGATCAAAAACCATCATGAATTTTTTTTTTTTTTTAAAAAGGACAAGTTGACTTTGAAGGAAGGACTGAAGCCCGGGATATAGGTGATGTGTGATTAAGATGGCTGAAGACAGCCAGTACCATTTTTATGAGCCTGCCTTTCCACTACATGACAATGCAGATCCCCTGGCTCCATGGAGAAGCCATACATCCTCCGAAGAATGGCCATCAGCTTGAGCCTTCCTGTTTCTGTCTTCTTGGCAGACAAGGAGCAGATGTGGAGATCCAAATACCTGTGGTTATGTCTGCAACCTTTGGTCCCACAGCAGCCCCATGACTTTGGAAGCACAAATGCAAGTACTGTGTCCTGCATGTCTTATATTCCCTCACTTGGTGTCTATACCAGCAGAGACACCACCCCAGTGTCCATGGTTAGTGATCATGATTGCGAGTTATTCCCAGTCATCAACAAGAAAGGCATAGCAAGGTCATGCTCCATCAAGATCCTAAGTTGTGACCTGAACACAGCAACCTGCTTCTTGCTGTTACCCTGTGGATCTGATTCCTCTCACCAACCCTTGTCAATCATGAGGAATGAGGAGTCAAAGAGGATATGACACATTCACATATCAGCTCTCAAATGTAGCCATAGATCCCTTCACTGGTTCCAGCTGTCATGTTGGGGAATATGAAATCTCCCCAATTCCTTTGTTTTCCATGAGGCAAATATGTTGTCTAGGAAACTGTCAAATATAAATGTTTGCACTTCCCAGAGCAGTGCACATTGATCTGACTCTGAAGGGCTTCTGCTGATTCTCATGGATGGTCTTTGTCAGCACTGAGTTTCCCATCACTAGCTTATGTGGTTGTGAGCCTCCTCATATCACATAGACCCTGTAGAAATGGTGGCTTGCTATTAGTCTTGGCCATAACTGTTCTAAGTTGGAGAGAAGAGGGTTGCAATTGACAGGTCAAAGCAATCCAAAGGAGGCAGACCAGACCAAAGTAAAAGGAAACTACAGGTATCATTCTAACTCTCAGATGAATAAGGTATTGGTATGTTATCTTGTCTTTTTAATACTCATAATGTGCTGTGAAAGGAGATGAGCTTATTTGTTTTTAGATTTTATTTTACAGAGAATAAAACAAGAGGACAGAATGCAGATCAGAACAGAACAATACAAGCAACACAGCACTTCACAACAAGACAATTGGATATCAACGGTAGCTACCATGATATCTCTGAAATAGTTGAGCATAGCTTCACAAACAATATCAAATATAACAAAATAGAACAAAAGCATTCAAGAGAATGAAGGCATTCTGAATGAACCAGATAACAGAAAATGAACAACGGCTACTATAATCTCATTTTCCGTAAAAAATTTGTTTATACTGTCATATTAAAATCCAGTAAGATACAACATGATAGAACCAATGGAAATAGAAGAACAAAAGCATGGTAAGACTTCAAAGCAAGATGATATTAAATCAGCAATGGCTGTCATAATGTCTTGTTTTCTTCCAAGTAACTGTTCATACCATCATGCATAATAAGGTCAAACAAAACAATAAAAACCATTCCAACCAGTGAATGAAAACATTACAAGTCTTCAAAGCAATATAATGTGGAACCATGATTACCATAGAATCTTATATAGTATACCTTTTCTTATACTAGGGAGAGTATGCGGTATTTATACATGTGAGTTTGATTTATTTCCCTTTTGAGTATAGTCTCAAAGGAGATGAGCTTATTTTATAGCAATCTTACTAAAATGTGTCTAGCTAGCAAAATTTTTAATTTACACAAATATTAAATTGTCATTGAAATAAATGGATGGTATCATCCTCCAAGAGGCCTCTCCCTGGTCTGGCAGCCATGGAATAAAATGGGCTCCATTACTGCAGCCTTTGTGAGCAGTCTGGATTCTCCAGTTCGTGCCACTCATGGCAGCACTGTTAAGCAAAACTGAACCTGGACTGAAAACTTCCCTTATAGACTTGATCTTTAACTTATTTCAATATGGTTTGATAGGGACTCTGAGGGATAGTTCAGCTGAACCTAGAGCTTTGTGAGACTAGGTCTCTCTAGCACAGGTCTGAAACTGATTAGTTTTGCTTTCTCAATGGCAAATACAGTCCATGGGCACCTGAGAGTGGGTACTTTGTGAGCAGGACTAGGCCGTGGTGGCTGTGATTCTTGGGCACTCAACATTTGTCTCAAGAGGGCCAATTAGATGTGGACTGCAAGATTCTGAGTACAGCTTTCCTTCTCGATGCGGCAATGTGAAGTATGGCGTCAGTGCTCCTCATGTCCTAAATAAGCTGCAGGTTCTCAACACAAATCTTAGAAACTGATTTTGCCTCAGACATCTCTAGACACACTACCTGTGTCTAGTGAATGTTGTTCATGCCTTGCTACAAATTCATTGTGACATTCTTCTGCAGCAGTACCACTGAACACACAATGTTGTGTTGAGTATGTTTTAATGGAGAGAAATGGCAGCAGCTTTGGTGTCCAGCTATGAAACTGGCAGGCAAAGGCCCATAGATCCATTGCTTAATGTGGAAATAGAAGGCTCCCTAATTTGTTTCAGAGCTGGGATGGTGCTGGATCCTGTTGCTGTTGCTTCTTTCTCATCCTTTCTATGGATTGTTAACTTTACCTGAGTTATGCAGTAGTCTAAGAAAAAGCAGAGAAAATTGAGGTTGCCAGTAATCATTACTATGTCTTGCTCTCCTGCACAATACTACTGACACCCAGATGTTTTCCTGGAGGCACTGGTATGACTCTTCTCAGAGCTCATCAGCCAGCTTAGCCCTTAAGCTATTGATGCCTTAAGCTGTTACAGTGCACACCATGTCCTCAAAGATAACTTTTTGGGGCAAAGGGACCAGGAACTTGCCCTGGCTCATTGTCAAGTCTAAAGTGATATTGCAGCAACACTACTTGTTATGTGGGAGGTGCAACTATTGGGCTCCATTTTAGACATAAAAACTCACTGTCAAAGGCTTCATTTTCCTTCCTGCAGTTTAAGAGGTCAAGGAAAAAAACACCATACAGTATTAGGTACATAAACACATTTTCTGGAGATCTGCACCATGGCTGATGGGAATTGTTGAGGCAGAAGGCCTTTCTAGAATTTAGGGAAAGAGCCTGGAGTTTGAGCTGGGGCCATCAGGAAAATGCTGAGATGGGAAACACTCTTGGGAAGAAACCCTGGCTGTATTCCATAGGAAATGACAGTGTGCCCCTGTTGGAGTTATTTCAGTGGTCCTGTTATACCCTGATTGGTCTCAATCATCTGAGATGTCAAGGGTGGAGAGAGTGGCAAGGAGGCTCCAAATGGCATAGAATGGATTAGGGATGTTCTCCGCATAGCTTTAGGTTTCTCTCAGGAACCTTAGGAAGTAAGGACATTTGAAATATTTAATGTGAGTTTGGATGACAACTTATCTTCAGCTTCCAAAGCAATGAGATCTTTTTATTCTCGAGTGGCTGGATGGTCCACACCAAGTGCTTGAGTCTCACACACAAGATTGGCATCTAGGTTTTAAATGATGAATCTGTGGTCAGAAAATTCAGAGCAGTATTGTTCAATGCTGTCCCTAAGTGTTTATTTCATAGGAAATAGGATACAGTGAGTAACTGTGATGCACAATGAGATTGATAGACTCTGAAAAGGAATGTCAAAGCTGTTGCTGCTTCCTGGTCATATGTGAGGAAAAATGAACTCGTGGAATCCTTATGAATTGGGTGAGACCAAACACATGGCAGGAGGTGATTCTGGGGCAGGGGCCCCTTGACTGCTGTGATGAAGTAGTGTGTGCACCTCATGAATTCACTGTAATGTAAAATTCTGCAGTGCTGTGCTGGTGAGGAAGTTGAGTATGGTTCCAAGGCTGCAGGAGTGGCTGCCTGGCAGAGAAGCAGGCATTGGAGGAGCAGGGGGGCCTTTGCTTGCTGGCACCTCACTTCTCATTAACAAGAATGGGGCAATGAGCATTTTCATTTTAACCTGGAGATTATATTGCAGCTACATGGGTGGGAATGTCATACAAAAAGCACAAGTACATAAACAATATAGATGAGACACAAGTTGATAGGACCTAGAATATTCCCCGGGGTAGAAATGAGACACAGCTTCTCATGTTGGTTCTTGACAGTGCAGTCAGGCTTTCAAACTTGAGACCCACCTCTTGTTGATGGAATCACATTATTTTCTAGGAAATGAGTGATACACACTTCAGCATTAGGGGATTCTGCTGAAGTGAAATCTTGTCTGCAGAGTATGTGTGAGGAACTTGGTCCTGCTTGCTTAGAGCCAACAGTGATGTGGGAGACCTTACTAGTGGCCCACATAAGGTGCATCTGGGGTTAAAAAAAGGTAATACCAGAGTCTCTTTAAGACTCCAGCTATTGCTGCCATCCTCCACAGGTAGGGTTACATTTCCCATCAGCCCAATTCAGTTCAGTGGGCTAAAAGTGCCCGTGTGACTCCAACTTAATTTGGTGACATTGTCACCTGATCACAGTCTGATGGCTATTTTCCTCCCCCATCTCCAGATCCTCAGGCTCTATGGGGTACTATGTAGCCTCAGGGAGAGACAGAGTGCTTGTGACTTTTCCTGTCCCCTTTGCTCCATGGGGAAGCCTGGGCCACCCAGAATGAACTTTTTCTGGCCAATAAAAGCTGTACCAACAAAAAGAGCCAGGGGCTGCCAGTAAAGCTTCTCAATGTACACGTGAACATTTATAAATCTTCATTTTACCTCTCATTGTACACATTTGCTCCTTGCTGATTTTGTTTTTGACTTCGGCCAGTGAGCATTGTTAATGTAGAGGCTGGTGAGGATTGGCATGTGACATCTGAGCATGGGGAAGCTGTGGGCTAAAGGAGCAGAGTTTATGGCAGCCTGAGACACCTAAACGTGACAGCAGAGTCTCAGGCCCCACAGAGCAGAGGGAGAAGTAGGCCCAATCTACCCAGATTGTTGAGGGCCCCAGATAATTTTTTTGGTGTAAAATCCTGAGCTGTCCCATTCAGTGAGACACAGTGTGACCATGGGGGCGTGATGTGGGAGGCTTGCAGGACAGGGCTCCATCAGAGAGTTGCAGGTACCTAGATAAAAAGTACTAAATCTTCACAGCAATGTGAGAAAGTTGGACCTATAATTCTGTGTATAAATGACATTTTTCACTAGCTAACACAGTAATAAGTATTTTTGGCTGACAGAAAAGCATCTGACAGCTGCCATGTGATGATAGTGAATTTTAGGAGACAAAATGGAAGCCAGAGAACTGAAATATGGCAGGATGGGAGGCTCCAGGAAACTGTTATTCTCCCTGCGCCTTCCTTAAGTGGTACAGAAATCGGGAGGCACATCCCCTTGCTAAGGTGTTTTCAACATTGTGCGATCCACACTCGTCAGAGTTTTGCCTAATTCCTAGGTCAATCAGTTGACAGAAGTGGACACAAACACGCTAAAATAGCTCTGAACACTGAGTCATGAACACTGGCCAGCAGCTCATTCTCACATAAATAGCTCATATCTCTGGTCTCTGCAGCCCAACTATAGAATTAAACTCAAGAAACTTGACTTTTAGAATAAGAACATCTTTATTTGGGGGATGCAGCCCTGTGCTAGAAGGATCAGGTTGAGAATGAATCAGAACAATTGTGTTGGCCCAGAATCTGATGCTGCCCTAAGGTTTCTTTTACAACTAGGCAAACAGGAAAAGAAAAGAAAGACTAAATGACTTCTATTGTGCCAAACACAGCTGGAGCTCCGGTGGGAACATTTACTGTTTGTAGCTGTCATTCAAGGAAATGGAAGATCCCTTCTTCAGTGTCTCTAGATAGCTGGTCCTGAACCAGTCAAGTAGAAACTTCAATATGGAGGCACTCATGAGGACGCAGGGCATCTCAAGGTTGGCTCAGCCATACAGCTGGGATTAGCTTTCAGTGTCAGGTGGTCAGGGTCAGTGTTGACAGAAATGATTTCCATGGTCAATAGCGTTAGCTGAAGGTGCGTGTGAGTGTGGTAACAGACTCTGACAATGAGAGTGTAACTGGGACTGCAGATTTCCAGAGGGGCCTCAGAGGTTGTGGCCATACAACCAAATAACATTTTGCCTTCATGGCAGTGAGCAGTGTGTTCCTTATGGTGGGAACTGGCATGAGCAGCTGCAGGCTTTGAGGATGGGAGTGCTATATTGCACATCAAAACTGGATTTGCTTGAGAAAATTCTTTGAGTACAACCTCATTTCTCCAGAGTCATGTGAAGTGTGGCACCAGCAATATTATGGGCCAGAAGTACTTACAGAGCTTTCAATAGAGGATCTCATCTTCAGCTATGTACACCTAAGATGGAATAATCAAGAAAAACCTTCTGTGCCTAGTAGATACCATGCACTTCTCTGAGAAGCTCAGTGTGCCCTTCTGGGACATCACTGACAGAGCACTGTGAGGAGTCATGGTTAATGGGCACAAATACAGCAGCTTGGTGTACAGCTAAGGTAGCACTGTGCGTGTAGTAGGATGAACCACTGGAGTGAGTTCTTCAATAGATGCAGTCCTTGGAGTGGGGCTAGAGATTTTCCCAAGAAGTTTGAGAGATCTGAACTTGGTTACTACCTCTAATACCTCCTCATTGTCAACACTTCTGTGGAGTATGTCAATTTTACCAACATTCTAGGTTAGTATAACAAAAGTCAAAAGCAGTGGAAAATGGTGGTTGAGGTTCCCTATGAGAAATTCTGGGTCATACACTTCTCCTGTGTGACTGTGTTGACATACAGCTGTTTACCTTGAATCAAAGGGGTTAATTTTTTTTCTCAGAGGATGGTATTAGCTCCCACAAATCTTAAATAGTGCCTTGAAAGCCACATTAGTATATGCAGCATCTTCATAGTTGAGAGTTATTTCTTGAGGCAAAGATCTTAGATCTTGACCCTCACCATGCTTAGCAGGCTGTGGATAGAATGATATTGAATGATAGAATGATGATATTGCAGTAACTCCATTTGTAAGCTGAGGGTTCTATGTCATGGGCCTGATTTCAGATTGAAATTCCATCTGAAGAAAAGTATCTCATTACAAACAATTCAGAGACTGATATGGAGCTTAGATACTTGTTGGCTGCTTATTTTTCCTAGAGATCTGATCCAGAGCTCAGAACTGCTCAGACTTGAGTTTGTTCTAGAACCAAAAGGGAGAGTCTGGGGTTTTGAATTGGGTTCATCAGGCCATGATAAGAATGGGAAACATTCTCCAGATGAAACTTGGTTGTGGTGTGGGAAATAATGTTCAGACTATGTGGGGGATTACTTTCTCTCGCTGCACCCAGGTTGGTCTCAGTGATTTTCATAGTAAAATAGGGACCTGGGGGTTGCCATTGAGACTCAACCTGGGATGAGGTGAAGTAACTACACAAATGTTCTCCTTGTTTTAAGTTTTGAAAACTCCAAAAATGAACAAAAATCCAGTTTCCAGCTGACCCTGGAGAGTTGGGGCACCTATCTCTGGGCTTTTTGGCTTCAAACCCAATGAAAATCGCTTGTAAACTGGAATGATTTGGAATCTACACTGTCTTCAGAGATGACCCTTACAACAGTCTAGATGTCTTTATTAATGCACTATGTCACCATGCACATGCCACACAGTGCACTGACATTCTCTCTCCCAGGGAGAAACATGCACAAATCACTGTGTCCCACATTGTTTCCGTAAGTCTCATGCCCCAGCTACTTTCTCCTGAAAGTGACTTGAAGCTCTCCTTCAGCTGGTTCTTTGACATAAAACATGAATTGGGCAATGGCACTGCTGTGATATCAACAGTACTGTTGGCATACTGTTCCTTCACTGAATCAGAGACTTACGGGATCCTCATTGTGCAAAAGTGAGTCTGTGATGGGCCCTCCTGAGCCAAAGAACTTGTGACGTGTGACTAATGTTGCTGTATGAGCTCCTGTTGGGGCAACTGTTTCATCTGTCACTGTTTTTTGATTTTGGTTCATGAATTTGTGGCTGAATATTGTGTACCATACTGAAGGGTGGATATGATGGCAACTTGCCCAATTGGGATTAGGGACAGTACAATGATAAATGACACAGAATTGGCCCAAACTTCCTTTGGTCTTTTTTTCCCACACAATGAAGCAATGCTCATGCTTCAGCTATGTATGAGGCATTTCATGGGTGATGTCTGATATGCATCAGGTCTGCCTGGTCAGGGAGGTGACAATGTTGTTTATTTATGACACTTTCCACTATTTGCATGAGGACAAGCTTGCATGAGCAATGCCATAGAGGTCAATGACAGTCATGTCTGCTATTGGTCCTAGCCTCTCTATGTAGATCACAGCTTAAGTTTCAGGATAACTATTCTAGGACCCATTAAGGAAGGGGTATCCTTAGATATACTGAGCACTTCAGCATGATTGCAAAAAAATGCTCTTTAACAGACTGGGTTGTTGTCATGGGCTTGCAGGAAATGCAGAATTAAACACTTGATGTTGGTACCAATCTGCCTTAAACCCATTTTACTTTTAGGACCAACAGCATGAGAACTAGCAGCATTAGCCCCAGCATAAATCCAGGCAGGTTATGATTCACTCCTCCTCTCAACTGTATGTAAGCAGCCCCTCGTCAGTCAGATGAATATCTGATCAACAGACTCCAGGGCAGTTCTTTCATACCAGCGTCATCAGATAGGGTGGACAGGAAGTGGATACTTACAAGATTCCTCTGTTGAAATGCCAGATTGGTGACTTGAGACCATACTCATAAGTGAGATATGTCAGATGTGTAAATACTATATTACCTCACTGTGTAAGAAACTGAAAGAGCAAATAGGATTCAAAAGCTGCAATAAATATTGTGTAAGGGTAAGAAACTGTTCAAAGGTAAAAGTAACGACTAGGGGAAAAGAGGAAACAAGGAAAAGGGAAAATATAACTGTGTGTGTGTGTGTGTGTGTGTGCATATACATAAAATAGCTATGATTATACTAAGTCTGTTAGTCCTTGGAAAAGAACAGTTAATACTCACATACTTAGATCTATTTTGCATGTCTGGTAATCTAAGCAACTTTTTGAAGATAACAATGTGCAATATAACAACCATTGTTAAATTTCTATCATTGTTTTTAAAACCTATATTGTTATTGCTTGGGTTTGCTGTTCCTTGTCTCTTGCTTTTCATTTTTCTTTTGTATATTTTTTTCTCTTTTATATTAACAAAAATGCCAGATCAAATGTCTGGTCAAAGTCAGAAATAGTAAACATGGCTCAACTAGCCCCTAGATCAGGGAGGATTCAGAAACATAAGATGCTTCTCTTAGATAATATGACACGAGGGATTCTCTACTTCTCCTGTTGTATCCTGCAGAGCACCAATAGGGTGACGAAGATTCCAGGCAAGGGCAACAAATGACTGAGGGAAGTCTGGATGAGTGGGTTATGGTGGGAATCCAAAACGGAATAAAGACTGTGTGCTTATAGACTCAATGGGCTCAACTCACTATTGTAAAGCAGCCATGCCTTAGTCTCTATATTATGGTAACTGGCCAGAATTCCACTAACCAACATACCAGTTAAATGTAGTACTTGCATGTTAGGAAACACACTGTAATCTTCTCTTGGATTCCTCAGTACAGTGAAGACAAACAATTTGAAATCAAACTATTTGGTCCCTGAGAAGACCATTATGCAGCTCAGGCTGGGAAGTTTAAAGAATGAATGAAGGGTGCTTGGAAATGTAATAGACACATAGGCTGTGAGTCGGCATACCCCAATATAAAACGAGTAGTAAAGGCTGCATGGATAGGAATGATCCTTAAGTCTCCAAGTCCTGCAAGATCTTTGGATTCAGATGGAAGCCAGTGGGTTAGGGGCCCTTGTAAAACTGTCAGCAGGAGGGTGCTTCCATGCATTTTTTTGTTTCATGAGTAATCTAGCATTGCTGTGTAATGCTAATGTCTCCTGTTTTCCTAATTCTTTTCTCTGGTAGAGCAAAATAGCCCCTTTGATATTGAAAACATAGCTTCCCAATCTAATAAAGGTAAAGAGGGTGCATGGTTACTCCAGCAACTCAGCTGTCAGGCTGAGAATGATCCAAGAATGACCGCCTTCTAAACTTTCCACTGACATTCTTGCAGATGATGAAAACTGCTAAGCAATGAAAAGAGGACTGGTTTCTCATGCTTGTGGATCTGCTAAGAGCAGCAGTGGTACTGGACTTGTGGAATTTACCAAGGATTGACAAGTCATGAGCAGTATAGCTAATTCATGTTGAACAAGTAGATTATTAAGTCTCAAATGGAGCCTTCCAAGACAGTAACTCACTCAGTAACTCACTCATTCCCTCCTCTGGTCAGGCAAGTCATTCTAAGCTTAAGATCCATGAAGATCTGGCACTACACCAATATATCTTGCAATCCCATGATTTAAGGTCTTCTAAGAAGTTTTATCTTCAGTCATGATCAGCAGAGTGCAATTTGTCATAGCTGGCCAGGCACAATTAGCTATGGGACCTAGTTACCTTCCCAGCCAATACTCCACTCACTAGGGCTCACTTGTCCTGGGCAAGTTGAAAGGTATGTGGGTCTGACAGCACTTTGAACATAACTGATAGAAATGTTTCAGGGGATGGAAGCCCAGCGAGACCTGGACCAACAAGAGTTACAACAATATATCCGTGTCACATCACTCTTCTCGGAAGAAGCACTTTGGATCTGAATATCATAGCCCAGAATACTGTATAATAGATAGAGCCATGGTCTTTAGTCTCCCTGACACAACAAGGCAGCTTGAACTCTAGACAAGTGTGAATAGACGTTTGGGTAGACCTCTCCTATCCTTTTCACCTGAGGAGATCTTTTTGAAATTCGGTACCAGAGCCTCATTGAAATACATTCTTTCTATAAACATACAGGAAATTGCTAACACAGCACTCCCAGAATTCCACTAGACTCATTTCTGTTAACAAAGTGAGAACATTCTCCTT
Organism: Hydrochoerus hydrochaeris; assembly: GCA_004027455.1. NCBI lineage: Eukaryota > Metazoa > Chordata > Mammalia > Rodentia > Hydrochaeridae > Hydrochoerus > Hydrochoerus hydrochaeris. Next base: position 21,009 of record PVLA01008659.1, read on the forward strand.
ACATGTCTTTTGACATGGTCAGGGGCATAACCCCTGAGTGTTTGACTCTTTGATTCAAAACGTCCCCTTATAGCAATAAATTTTGAAGTGCCAAGGGTTCAATACAGCTGTCATGATCCTACAGTGTTTATCATGCATCTCTTCTCCGATGGCCTGCAGGCAGGACATGGCATGCTGTTGGAGGAGGCTGAACCCATTATGTATTACAAATGTTCTTTCTGAAGCCAAGAGCCTTTTTGATAGATTGAGCCACTTTGTGGTCCTCAATACTTCTCAGTACAGTCAGGTACCTGGAGCACTCATCAGTGGCACAGCACCATGAATCAAATGTGGGTGACAAAAGCACTAGGAGTTGTGATCTGCTGTGCTGCTTGTCTTGAGCACCAGGGGATCCAGTAGATGATCTCGGTGGAGGAGTCCAGTACATCCGTACTCTATAACAGACTGCATCTGGCCCAAGTGAGTCCTGGTACCATGCTGGCACTCCTTCCTGTGGTGGGCAGGGATGAATTTTAGGTTTTAGCAGATGCTAGCTACTTGGCCTGAGTTTTCTCACCTTAGCAAAGGACACTCACTCTAGAAAAATAAATGTACTCCACTTAATGTGATTGCTGCAGCCATCCCTGACTCTATTTGCCTTCACCCTGTGCATCCAGTGGAATCGTGGAATTAAAAATTCTTTCTTCCACTATTGACTAAAGTATCCACTATGGATATGTTTTATATTGTTCCAAGAATTTCCTTCAGTTGAACATGGTGGTCATAGGGAAGCCTGTGTTCCATCCCAGAAACATAGGCTGGTGGCTTATCAGCTAGACAAGTGTCACGTCACACATGTGATAATACTGACATGTGGCTTTGTTAACCTCCACATTTTCTTTACAAGTCAGGACCACATTACCCCCTAACCACTAGGAGCCTGCTGTGCCAAGCAGGGCTGTGGCATCTCGGGGAAGCTATCTGAGCTCTAGCACACCTATTCTTTGGCAGGGCTGCTGCAGGACCCACTAGATGTTTTCTTTCGGAACAGGAAGATCTTCCACATCAGTTCTGACTTTACATTGAGTGGCCCAATGATACTGAGCTCTACACTTTGGGCAGATAGCTGAAGGTTTTGGTGAAGGGACAGATAGTGGCTGTGTTGCCATCACAGTTGCAGCAACACAGCTATTGGCAAAATGACACCTCTCCCTGCAAAGTAGTTTTGATCTTTTTTTTTTTCCTTTAGGCTATAGATTGTCGACCTGAGTAAAAAGTGGACATAGCTGTTTGTGGCTTAGCTAATGTTATCAGGGTGGCTGTCATTCTTAACATCAAGTCTGAGCAGAAAAATGGTGAATAGTACCTGGAGTCAATTCCATTGTGATTCTCAAGAAGCTTATGATTGTTAAGACCCAGTCTAGGCCATTCATGAACTGAGAGTGGAGAGAACAAGGCCACCCCAAGAAGCAAGCCCAGTCTGGGAACCAGCACCATGTGTGGGCCACCATTAGTCTGTGAACAGCCAGACCCCACCCCTTTCCTGTGTGCAGACTGGAAAACAAGAAGTACCAACCCCGCCCATTCTCCTCCCCCTGCCTTAAGTAACTGGCTCATCTGGAGAAACAGGCTGTAAGGATAGCAATTGAGGGGATTTAGCTTAGTAGCATGAGTGCCTGTCTGGCAAGCGCGAGGTCGTGAGTTCCATCCCGCCCCCCCCCCCAAAAAAGATAGCAATTGAGTTAAAATGCAATTAATTGCCTGTGGTGCCCTGGTGTTTCACTAACATTGTAAGTCTAGGGCCAGTGGTCTGATCACTGGGTTCAGAGGATAGTGGGACACAGTGTGGCATCTAGTGGAGATCTTCTTCGGACAGTTGTAGCTATTATTGATTCCCTATGGTCTTATTTTTAAGTCCTATATGGTTTCCATTGTTTTGTTAGATTGGGTTTTATTCTGATTTTTTTTTTTTTCAATCGTTCAATCTGATGGCAGGAGCAACTATTTCAATGATAGCAAACCTCAGCCTTCAGTTTCACTGATGCTCAGGCTGGTTTTGACTGTGAGCCCGGAACCTGATTTGTTCAGCCTGAAATACACTATGTACTCTGTTCCTCTGTTTCCCTGAGCTCATCTCCCTGCCAGGACCGCTTGTCAATGTGATCCTCCTGCTTCATGCAGACATTGGTAGATGCTAGGTAGAGCAAGTCTGAAGCTTGTCCGAGTTCATAGTTCATTTGACCCCATGTCAGCATGGCTACTGGCTAATCCCCTCTTCTAGGGGATGTCTGAACCCAAATAACTCACCAGGCACTGCAGTTCTCAGCACTCAGTGCTCCATTACACTGGTGCATTTCTCTTCAGGGGCCTCTGGGTTTCCTGGCAGTCACTGCATCTTCAGGTTCAAGTTGCCTCTTCCACAAAGTGAGTCAGGGCTATGGGAGAAAGAGCTGATTGAGGTCTCTTTTCTCTCTCCCCTTGGGCTTCAAGTCTCACTCCAATCCTTGCTTGTGCTGGGGACAGACTTGCTTCCTTCTCATCCTCACAGTGCTGTATTCCAGTGTCTGGACACCAAATATCAAAGCAGCCATTTCTCCTACTGTTCACCACCCCACCATCCTGACTTGCAGAAAGCAACAAATGCAACACAAGTAGTTTCCTTCTGAACTCGTCCTCTGTCGAGCAAAACTCCACTCCTCCATCCACCGAAGGGTGAGTTAAGTCAAACATGGTGGATTCCTTTCCATTTTTGGTAACCACTAAGACTTTTTTTCTTATTATTCAATAAACACTCCTACATTCCTTCTTACCTCCTCAAATTTAGTGTTCAGTTTTGGGAATAGAGAACTCAGGTGCTGAAAATCAGTGAGCTGTGTATACACAAAGCAAGCTGTCACTGGGCCTGTGTGACACAGCTAGAGGGTGAACTAAAGGTGATGGCACCAAGCACGTGGTGAGGACTGTTTCACACTGTTGTTTTTGGAAGATCTGAGATGAACCAGCAGGGGACCAGCTGGTAGGAGGAGGGCAAGGTGTGCTCAGGAGGTGACAGCTGAATTGTGGGTAGTGGGCATTGGCTGACAAAGAGGAGACATGGAGATCACTGCAGAAGGGACATTTCTGCCATGACCACATGAGTGGGGACAATGATCCTTGATGCAGGACAGGCTGTTGTAGGAAGTTACAGCCACTGGAGGGCAAGCAAGGCAGGAAGAGCACATCACCCCCTTGAACCAGCTGCCTGGGGCACTCAATGGAGATTTCAGAGGCAGGCAATGCTCGGCAGATGCTCCATAGGACCTGAGCTGTAGGCCAGCTGATAACACATCCCAAGGTCTGATCCACTCAGAAGATGGAGAGGTCTGCTCTGACCCGGATACGGAGGCTCTGATGTCCCAGAAAGTCTGAGCAGTGGTTCAGTGGGTCCACTCTGCTGCCACACAGCTCCCTGCTGCTGCCCTGCACTGAGGCCAGAGGTTAGGGATGAGGTCAGGAGAGAGGGACCTTGTCTCACAGCATAGCCCATCTGGCCTGTGCCCTCTTCTCCCTTCCCCTCTCCAGAAGCCAGCTGTCCACTGTGCCTGAAAAGCACTTTCTTCTTTCTCTCACTTCTCTACATTGTGACAGGCATGCATGTCAAAGTGACAGCTACATTTTAAGTTGCAATATCATTGCAAGAAAGAAATTATGAAATGTATAAGACATCAAAGGTTGTCAAAATGCCATAAGCAAATATGTCTTCAAAAGTTGGTGAAAAAACATTAAATATTGTAATTACTATTTTTTAAGAAATTTTATTTTTTCTTAAGCCAAAAAAGAGGCAACCAATGTTGGGATTTGAGTTGCTTGGGAAAAGTGTGATCTACTTTGGCCCCTGGACCCTTGAGAAGAGCATGCCAGGAATCCTGGTTTTCAGAGTTCAAAGCAACAAAGGGAGTCATGTCCTCTCTGTGGGAAACTGTGGTTCCTGGTGAACTGCTCATGCAGATAGGTGCTGACCTCCTCTTAAACACCAGGGATGGAAAAGGGATCCACTCCTCCCCTTTCTCTGCCTGGACCATGCCGAGGTGTCTCTCATGCTCAATGCAGTAAGCAGGAGATCTGAAATTTTTAAGATGTCATGGGCTTTGAAAAAGTTTTAAGTGAAACTGTTCTTAGGATCATGTAGGAGCTAAGAGGCTGATGAGCTTTTGTGCTCCATGAAGAAGTCACCATCTAGGAAGGACAGTGGGCAGAGGCAACGCTGACTTGGGGATTGTATGAAGCAGGGACTCCTGTGCATATGAATGTCTCCTTAGTTTCAAGCACTCCAACCTCTCCTTCCATACACAACATGGAGATAGGTAAGACAGGCAGGACAGGTGACAGCAACAGGGAAGAGGACAGAGTGAGACCCTGCACTGAGCTTGCTGCACCTGCCTTTCAGCCTGTGTCTTCTCTGCTTAGCTTGTGCTCATATAACTGTTCATTCATAGAAAAATCTGCCACCTGGGTGCTGGGTTTGTGTTGAGCTGTGTTGTCAGAGCATGTTGAATATTGCCAAAGGCCAGAACAGCCAGACCCCCTTCTCCCCTCACCCTGGAAATGCTGCCCATGCAGCCACAGCCTCAAGAAGTGAAGCCCAGTGCATTTGCTGGTGAAAACAAGAAGTGGACTTGCTATTCAAATGCGGATTATGGCACAGCAAGCAGAGCCACACACCATGCCTGGTCTGAAGGTGGTCAATGCCCGGCATTGTTCCAGGGATTCTGTGGACACTTGGTGGCTTTGTGTCTCCCAGCTGTGAAGAACTTACTAGTTTCCTAAACATCCTGTAAGGGGAAGGAGATGGAGACTCCCTGCCCTGGGGGAGCATACACACACACAGCTGTCAGTCTTGTGACCTGCCCCTCTGTGGCTCCAGTCTTTGAACCCTTCTCCTTCCTCCAGCATCAGCTGGTGACTTTTCGTCCCATGCTGGGGTCAATTGCTGCAGAGGGTCCCATGACCTCTGATTCTCTGGGCAGGGACAGGATCCTTGTGGGTTGTGGGTGGGGACTCTAGCCTTCCTCAGAGCAGCACTGCTTGCTGAGGTCACTGAGGAGCTTTGGGCAGTCTCTAGTGCAGACTGTGAGATTTGTTTCTGTCCACACTCTTGGCCAAGCAGTCCTCTGGGATCGAATGTGCCTATCATGTAGTGCTCCACACATAGTGCTTCTCTTCTTTTCTCTGCCTGGGATCTATTAAGAGAACTTCAGAAAAGCCTTAGGTAAGGGAGGTTATTATGCATGGCTGATGGGGAGCTCAGAAACCTGTAGATGAAGCCTGTTTGAGTGCAAATCAGAGGCTCTTTCCTTCAGTGACTGGACAAATGCTGAAGTCTCCCCACTGCATTACATCCTCCCTCAGAACAGAAATACATGGCCAGAAACAAACTTGAGGGCTCACAATCTAGTGAGGCAGAAAACTCATCACACAGTCAATATAACCATCATAAATCTATAATCCCCACTCTCTTGAGGCAGAGATGGCAGGATCGCTATGAGTTTGAGGCCAACCTGGGCCCCATAGTGAGTTTAAGGTCAGCCTTGACTCCATAGTGACACTGTCTCAAAAAATATTTTTATTGGTTTGACATGTGAAAAAGCCCAAATGTGCAATGGGAAAATGGTGAAATGAATTATGGCAAGTTCTCATAATTTAATATACAGCCATTGGAATTGTTTCTAAGAGTTGGGAAAGGGTTACAGTAACCCTGGCGGCTTCACAGTGGGATGTGAGATGCAGAGGATCCCCCCGTGTATAAAGCCCCTGCTCCTCTTACACATAAATGCTGCTCATGG